>JAOEHY010005792.1:0-11541 GCA_025447955.1 Psilopsiagon aurifrons | reverse complement strand
TCTCTCCAAGTTAGAGACAAGGATGTCATGTGAGACAGTGTCAAATGCTTTGCACATGTCCAGGTAGATGACATCAACTGCTCTACCCCTGTTCAACAGTTCCGTCGCCCCATCATAGAAGGCCACCAGATTGGTCAGGCAGGATTTCCCCTTAGTGAAGCCATACTGGCTGTCACCATCCACCTTGTTGTTTTTCATGTGCCATAGTGTGCCTTAGCATGCCTTCCAGGAGAATCCGCTCCAAGATTTTGACAGGCACAGAGGTGAGGCTGCTCAGGGCTTTATCCAGTTTTGCCTTGAGTACCAACAAGGGAGGACATCATGTACAGTATAGCCACTCTGAGAAATGGTGACTGTTCTTGTGGTTAAAAAGATTATACTTTTTTCCTTAAGAACCTGTTTTGTTTCTGTTTTTGCCTCACATCTTGTTTTCTAGTGGCATTGTAGGCAATTATAAATGTAATAGGATGCTGACTATCATTCTGCCCGTTCTAGTGAGTCCATTAGAATGCATGATTTATAAAATATTTTTATAAATGACTATACATTATTATAAGTTATTATAAACGTATGTATTATAATACATATTTATTTTCATTCCACCATGTCTAGTCCTGTGAATTTTATATGGGCTTTTACTTCTACAATCTTATTGTTCAAAGGGAAGCTCACAGTGAATACTTTGGATATACACACTGTATTCTGTGTCTCATGTTCAGATGCGGTTAATCAAAAGTGAGTACTGTGTGTACTTTTGGAGAGGACAAAAGCAGTAGATAAAAGTATTTGGCTGGTCACGTTCAGTGTGACTTGGTGGTAGGAATGCTATCTGTTCATGCAGGCCTCCTCTGAGTCTGCTGGTCAGTTTCAAAGAATTTTGAATGAATTGCACTTCGATTGAAGGATACAGATCTGAAAATAACTTCTACCATGTTTCATGAAAATAAGTAAACAAATGGGTATGGAAAAGAAACCTTATTGATCTGCAGTGAAGGATAAGTGCAGTGTGAAGCCAGTTTTCATCAGAGGCCATATAATCCTCATGAATTCAGTGTCTAACTCATTAGAAATTGGGTTTTGTTGGTTCAGTTGTTCTAAAAAACTGACTTCATATTTATCACCTGGTGGTGTTTCCTATGGTCTTTGATATTTGCTCACCATGAACTGAAGTAGGACCTCTTACCCATCTAGAATGACTTCCTGAAGGGATGCTTCTGGTAACTTCTGGTTGTTACGTTCTGTATATTTTACACTTCGAATGCCTATGTCTTGATATCCTCAGACCCCTTTTCAGCCATTTAACTGAGAAGGAAGACAGAGTAATGACTTAAGTCAGCAATCTTCTAATTTCCATTTAAGAAAGGAACTTAATTGGTTGTGCAATGTCTTTTGCAACTGCAGCAGTACTGGCTACTCCTGTAAATAGTTCTGTGGGGCCACAATAAAGCATGACATAATTGGTGCTAGGCATTCTCCATGAGAGAGGGTGTTAGCTACATGCTTGGTCATGAGTGAGACATTGTAGTTTGAGCTTGCAGCTGTTAAATTCTTGATTAGGTGGCCTGATACACACTTCTAGGGTCTAGTTGAGGAATGTGGTAAGGAAATACAAATCTTTAATAATTGCAGAAGACTGGACTGACATCTTCCTTTATTCAACAGAGGCAGTTGGTGTGACCAGTCAGCGGCCTGTGTTTTGCCCTTACCACAAAAAGGAGCAGTTGAAGTTGTATTGTGAAACCTGTGACAAGCTGACTTGCCGAGACTGCCAGTTACTAGAACACAAAGAGCACAGGTATTGAAACAAAGAGAGTTTGTATCCGAGAGTGTGGCGGCTGAGCGTGTGACAGTTTGGAATAAAACCTGATTCTTTCAGTCGTTAATCTGGTGACTTAAGGCAAGACCTCTCTTTACTGTCAAGTTATTTGGATAGAATTTGTTGGTATTTGTTGGTAACACAGCCCCTTAAAGTGCAGGGGCAGTGTTATGCAACTGTACATTTATGTGCAGTTTCATTTGTCCTTCCACAAGGTGATTATATAATGGAACATTACTGAAGAATTTCAGAACGGAGCAAATGGCATTTTGGTTTTATGTGAAAAGCCCTTTAAATGGAAGAGTTAACCTAAAGTTTGTCTGTACTGTACTTTGACAACACTATAACACTCAGATCTCTGGGTTGCTGTTCTTTTGTTATCTCTTACTGGCCATAGAAGCTGAAAAGCAGGATTATATACAACTTCTGAGTACAAGACAATAATCTTGCTGGCTAACACATACAGTAGCTGTCTGGGACAGATGTAATCTTAGGTTAAATATTAACATGCTCACCCCTGTGGGGTGAGCATCAGTTGGCTGAAGTGTTGGCCTTGCTCCTGCAGAACTGCAGTCTTCCTCTTCAGTTTTCCTTTTCTTAGAATTTATATCCCTTTCAGAATGCACCACCTCTTTTTTCCCCTCAAATTGTTGATGATTCCAGTTCCTTGATTTAAAATGTTGCTGACTTCTTCTGACTCAGCAATCTCACTTCTGTTTCTACATCCTTGTCTTGCATGAAGTAACAGCTTACACGCACTTTCACTTTCAAAGTGATGACTGCAGCACAACATTAATTTTTACTTGGCTAAAATTGGGCTATTGCCTTACAATATCCCCTCATATTGATGAAAATAATAAATTTCTAAAAAAGATGCATAAAATATACTATAAATTCAAACATACTATAAAATCAGCGTTTGCTGATGTGCTTCCATGATGACAGTTAAATTTTTTGACTTGAGCAGCATCTTTCTTGAATTAAAGAAGTCTTTTGTAAGACAGCCTGCTTTTTAGCAAGTGTAAATGCACATTTTGCCTGTGTAAGTACTCACTGTTTTTTACTTCAGGTACCAGTTTATAGAGGAAGCTTTTCAGAACCAGAAAGTGATCATTGAGACACTAATCACCAAATTGATGGAAAAAACTAAGTACATAAAATATACAGGGAAGCAGATTCAAAACAGGTATGTATCAGGTTTTGATGTTAAAACTGACATAGGGAACAACTTTATATACATGGTAATTTCTTGAAATGTTTAGGTAAGTCCATTTTGTACCTCTCTCCTTTTATCCTTCCAGAAAGAGAAATACTAAAATCTCCAGTTTGCTGTAGTAACTGTTGCCTGTTTAATGGATTTGATTGCATTAGGTAACTCTTCTGCTCAGCCAGAAGACTTTGTGGACAGCAAATAGCTTGGGTGCAACAGAACTTAGGCAGTAATGCCTGTGGAAGGCATCTTGAATTCTTTCCCCACCATCAGCACTCTTAGTTTCTCTGCGTAGATCCCTCTTAGCAAGCGAAAGGCTGTGACTCATGTTTTCATAATGCTTGTGACACATTTTGAAGATTTATGTGATACTTCTATGCTTGGGCCTTTATTCACTGGGTATTACAAACCTAGGAGAAAAATAAATCTGTAAAATGTGTGCTGCAGTAGGCCTTTGTAACTGCTCCTTCAGCATAGTTCAAAGGCAGTACCCAGGAAGACTCAACGCTGTATGGGATGTTGAGTGCAACCTGAACTCTTCCTCTCTCTTTGTCTGTCTTTGGGTATGGTGAAGGTGGAAAAAATCAGCAGACATCCATCTGTTTTGCTGCATCCGAGTAGTTATTCTGCCTTGTATATTGGCAGTAGTGGTTTTCACGATGTAGGATGGTGATTTGCTGTTACAAGGATGACTGCTATTGTTGAAATAGCTAAATTGGAAAATCTATTTATTAGGGGTTTTTTGTTTATTTGTTTCTGGAGTATCATCCTAGCTTAGACAGAAGTTAGACTTAAACAGTTTTGAGTGCTATGGCCATTCAAGAAATGTACCGGACCATTAAAAATCAAGAATTTTAATTCCAGTAAGCATTTAATTTTTATCAGTGGCACATGTCAGTAATTTTACAGACTTACAGCATTAGAATTTGCCACCAGTTAATTTTATCATAGCTTACTGTTACTTGCTCTTTCTTTTTCTCCCAGTAATTTTCCTGACCATAAGTATCTGATGGTATATGTATTAAGTGGTGCATATGACCAAGAAATATTGTAGTCTCAGCAACAGAGTAGAGGGGATTTGGTGGATTTGCGAACTAAACCCCACTATTTTCTATGCTGTCTACTTACAGAATTCTTGAAGTGAATCAGAATCAAAAGCAGGTGGAACAAGATATTAAAGTTGCCATATTTACACTGATGGTGGAAATAAATAAAAAGGGAAAAGCTTTGCTGCATCAGTTGGAGGTAATATAATTTCTGTCATAAGAAAAAAAAATCAGTTTCAGATTTCCATTTTTTTTGTAGATTCACATTAAAATTTCCAATCTAGACAATTCTAAAATAAAATTTATTTCTAGCATCAACCACCTGTGCATGTCCTGTCACAATTCCAAAATACGCAGAAGTCCTACGAAAGCGGTTTGACCAAGTGGGATTTTGATGGGGGAGGAGAGGAAGATTTGTGTTTGGGGGGTGGTGGTTGTTTTGTTTGTAACTATTATGTGTTCCTTGCTTTGTGAATCAGGGATGCCTCTGAGCCCAGTTTCTTTTTCCATGGTTTTGCAAGTCGTGTTATGCATGAAAAGTATTTCCATCAAAATTTTCCATAAATTCATCAATCCAATGGCAAACCAAAGTAGAGAATTGTCTAGAATGCATACCTGGAAAAATACTACCTCCAACTATTTTTTTCAAAGGGGTGTGTGTGCACAAGGAGGCATGTATGTATGTGAAAATGCGTCATAAGAGAATATGGGAATCTGTACAGGAAGCCTTGATACCTTGAATAAACGTATACTGACTTTTCTGTTTGGTAGCTGCAGTTGGGGGAAGGAGTGCTTTTTAGAAGAGCTAAGTGATCATTGTGAATTACAAATATGAAAGCTAACGCCTATTAACTGTAAATTGAACCCACTGACTGGAACTGCGTTTCCACACGTAGACCCTGGCAAAAGAGCATCGAATGAAACTTCTGCAGCAACAACAGGAAGTGGCAGGTCTCTCTAAGCAGCTGGAGCATGTCATGAATTTTTCCAAATGGGCAGTCTCCAGTGGGAGCAGCACAGCACTACTGTACAGCAAACGCTTGGTAAGGTTAGAACGATAGCTCTCTCCATTTGCTTAGAGACTGTTAGTCTCTCACTCATGCACACGCGCACTTGTCAGTAATGCTAGAGAATTAGACTTTCTGGTGACTCTACCAATAGGTATATTTGTGTACAGATTTCGGTTTTCTCTTAAACGTAAATACAGAATGTTTCTAATTATTTAGAATTATTTTTTGATACTCATGAAAATGCTGCAGGCAATAGCAGATAGCAGAATATTACTTGGTTTTATCAACTTCAAGTAGTTAAATTCATTTTGCCTGCCTTGTACGTGCCTCAGCCAGTCAAATTCTTTTAATTGGGTAGAGAAAAATGACATCAGTCTGAGTCATATTGTTTATAGCTGCTTAGTGTTGCTACAAAGACTTCTGCTAAGTGAGTGAGAAAACATCCCAGGCATCTGAAGTTTATAAACATTATGCATTTGAAGAAAAAGAGCTTTGAGCCCATAAGGCCTCAAAAAATGAGAAATATTTTTTCAAAAGAACAGATGAGCTTAGGCTCCTGGGTTTTTTTTTTTTGCTGAAAGTTGCTGAAATATGGGAATTGAGTAGCTGTCCTGTCTGTGGACGCTGGAAAATCTGTTCCTGAACAGTAATGCATAGAGAGCCTGTGGGACTTCTGCTCCAGCATATCCAGCCTCTTTAAAGTAGGAGGGAGTAATGCTCAGCAGACTTCAGTGTAGTTAGACCTAGGAAGTAATGCCTGGGCTTCAGGGAAATAATGCACTAAATGGTTTCCTGAAAGACATCAGTTTGTCAGCCTAGTCACCTGGCATGAACAAAACACTGGTAGCTACCACTGTTGCTTACAGGAAGTAACTAGTTGTCTCATAAGTTTATCAACAATATAAATGCACGTGTGCACAGTAAGAGGAATACGTGGAACAAGCTATGACAAGAGCTGTGTGCAAGCAGTGTTAGTGACAGGACTGGAATTTCGGTAGTGTAGTATACTCGATTCTGGTGGTGTACATAGAAATCCTAGGAAATCTATATTCAAAATAGTAGTGCACTTAAAATTTTCCATGGTCATAGAAAATATTGAAGTCTTGCTAAACGCTTCTGTATTTGGTCTAAAACTGACCTGTCTAAAATTGAAAGAAAAAAACTTGTAAACTGGAAGCTCTTATAAAATTCCCATGTAAAAGATAACCAGTAAAATTTTGAACAGATAGATGATTTCCTGGAAAACTTCTAATTTATTCAGAAAAATAGGTATAGAAGTGTTGTTTTTCCTGTATCTGCTGTTTGTTATTCTAAAACTAGTGCCTGTGTTAGGAATTTCTAGTGAAACAACTGCAAGAAAGTACTTTCTTTCTGGGAACTAGATAAATACTGAACATTTGATGGAGTATTCTGTTTGTGTAATATGGTCATAGGCCAGTCCTTTGGGACCAAGGTGACTGAATCTTATAAAACCTGCGCTTTGGATCTGAAGAAAACTTAAATTTATTTTGGGAAAAGGAACAATCTTTGTGAAGACACTGGTTGCCAAAAGGATGTGATACTTTTCTTTGAAAGAAAAATGAATGGGCTAGCATAGGTTTGGGGGAAAACAGAACAACAGTGGTTATGTGAATCTGTACTTCACTTGCAAGTAGTTAAGTCATTGAATGTAATGACCAAGTTTGTGGAAGTATTTGTATTCCTACAAGGGAAAAATGAATTATTTTTAAAATCTTTTTTTCTGTAGTTGATTGCTTTTAAAACTACTTTAAGAATAAGGGAAAGGTGTTGAGAACACCTCCCTTATTTGTAGCTTGGATAAATTTCTTTTTCACCTCGTTCCTCTAGGGGCTTGTTCAGCCTTTTTTTTTTTGTTTTCTTCATTTGCACTTTTTTGTTTTGGGAGTGTGGAGTTTTTATGGTGATGGTGTTTTTTTTGGTTTGTGTTTTTTGTTAAAGGCTTTTTATGCAGTTTGGATACATGGCTGTGACACCAGAGGGAAAAAAATAATCTTGTTTTATTCGTATTGTAGATTACATATCGACTACGGTATCTTCTCCGGGCAAGGTGTGATGCTTCACCAGTGACTAACAATACCATCCAGTTTCACTGTGATCCTAGCTTCTGGGCTCAAAATATTTTCAATCTAGGTATGATGAAGTTTTATTAGCCCTTTGGTGTCTTGATCCCATTTTGAAAGCAGTTTTCTTTTTGTGAAGATAAATAGCCTCTGCACTATTCAGTTCTTGATTTACTTTGTTAGATTTATTTCCTTGTCTATAGAAGACATTTAAAGTGTGCTGTATGGAGAAAAATGTATTGTTTGTGAATATTTATGATGCAGTATTAACAAACTTACCCTGCTTGAATGGTACATGTGGTGGTGAAAATAGATACTTTCAGTTTACTGGGCAATACAGTGAAACAAGGAACACAATCTGTAACCCTACTTCACATCCTAAGAAAGGGTGTTAGAAGTCATCCTCATTCTGCATCTTCCAGCCCTTTCATGTCTTTCAATCCCATCTTCCCAAGATGAAATCCATAGCAGCAGCATAAATGTCCAAGAACCCGCATTTGCTCCCCTGTCAAGCTGAACAATAAGCCTTGCAGAACTGAGATGAAGAGAAGGGAAGAATATACCAAAGAAAACCAGAAGAGCAGGGAAGGGAACACCTTTCTTCACAACTTCAAAAAGTTGTCTGGCTTTTTTGATTGTGAAGTTGTGGGGTAGAATTCAGGAGAAAGAATGTTTTTAACATATTTGCAAATGTAATTCATCTTAATAGATTAATACATTATCTTAATAGATTTTGATCTAATCTGCAAACTAGTCTCTACATTTTTCTTTTCCTTGCAACTCTAAGTTGCTAGATTTTTATGATACTGGTGAATCCCAGAACCTTCAAGCTTGTGTGATTTCCTGAAAGCCTGAGTTTAATGGAGATAACCATAGGAATTCATTAACTTAGAAGCAGGAATTAAAACTTAGGGGTCTTTTTGACTGCTGTTACACTTCCTTTCTCCCACTGTTGGTAGCTTGATGGGCATTTTGGTTCTCTGTCATGTGCAGAATGCTTTGTGAGACACCTCTGAGACCTTTTTCTGCCTTTTATCAGGAAGTACAGCAAGCTCTACAAAGGTACAGAGAGGTGCAACTGTGTGATTCTCTACAAAGGTAGAGAAAGAAAGTGTTATAGCAGTGCTTTAAGAAGAATAAGCTCCTTTTCCCACACCCTGGGACACTGGATGGTAGCATGGAAATTCTCCAAGTTCTTCTCTGTAAATTATTTTCTTTGGGAAAGGAATTGAAAGTGAATCTCTTGTTTCCAGAAACAAACTGTCAAGCTGTGTGGTGACAGTTGTAAACTGCTGCTAAACTGAGATGACGCTTGCCAAGAGGGGCCTTCTTCTTGTGTTTGTTTTTGGGCTCTTTTAAGAAAATTGGTTTATTTAATGAGATGCTGAAATATGTTCCCTTAAATTCTGAAAAGTGCTACCATAGAGATGATCCCTGTATAGATCAACATAGGAGTTCTTGTAACAGTTATCTATTTAAGTGATAAATAAAACCAGAACACGTTTGTCTATCTGGTTTCAGAAAACACAACCTTTAGGCTGTTACGTTTATGATCAAACATGTTCAATTTGTGTAGATAAACCAGATTTAAGAACCCCTGAAGAAAAATAAAGTCTGAGTAGTGAAATAACTTGTCTTGAATGGCTTGAATTCTAGTCAGGCTGCATGCTGCTGACAGAGTGATAGCATCTGCACACTGATAGCTCTCTTAAGAACTTCAGATTGTATTTAAGGAAAAAATCACTAGATGTTTTGATTCTATAAATTGTATGATAACCCATGGCTGGTTTTCTTCGAATTAACATAAGGGAATCATTCTCTGTAGTACCTTTGATTAAGTAGCTATACCACAGGTCTTAAGTCTGGAAAGACATTTGAAGGTGTGATTAGACTTGAAGACAGCAGAATAAAAGTGTGGTATGGGTTTGACGATTGATTGTAGTGCAGTCAGTACCATTCACTGTCAAGGTAATTCCTTTTGTAGAGACAGAAAATTAAACAGCTCTATTTTGACTGTAGTGGAGTATTTCATACAGCTGTATATAGGTAACAGTACTGTCAAGTTTCAATTTACACTGCTCACTTTATGGGAAACATTGACTAGACCTGTTGAGAGCTTAATAAAGGGTATTAGACAATAGGTTGGTAGAGTTTTTCAATTTTAATGTATTTAATTATTTTGTAATAACTGATGTTGTAGAATCATAATTAAAACATGTGCAACACCAAAATTACCAAGTGTCAATATAGGAATAGTATTGTTGATGTTAGTGTTCTTACTTGCTCCGCACTGCAGTTTGTTGGCTGGCCTAGATTCCTTCTGGGCCTGTGCCTAGATGGGGCACCAGGCTGATGCTACTCAGATAGCTGCTCAGGTCTTCAGATGAAAAAGAATACAAAATGCAAGAAGTTTTTCCTCCTTCAGGTAATCTACCCCAAAATGAGCCAGGCTAAAGTGCGCAGGATCCACAGAGAGGGGAGGAGAGAAGCGGCAGAGAGTGATTTCAAGTTCTGCTGTAACAGGGGTTGTCAAACTGTCATGTGGCATACCCACATCATGAAGTGAACTCTCCTAGGAAGCAGCCCTGAATCTCTGGGAGAGAAGGGAGTATGAGATGTCTGTCTCCCAGTTGGTATTGAAAAGCTGATGTGCAGCCTTGCAAAAGTCACTGGATTTTTTTAACTCATCTTGGACCTTAACTTTCCCAACTTGACTCTGTTTTAAACAAAGAAAGTGTCTCTGTCTTTTACTGTACAGTGTGCTCTTCCCTTGAATCAAATCAAACTCTGTTCTAGTTGGAATTCATGTTTCTTTGGATGAGGTATCCTGAACTTAACACGAGAGTTTTGTGTAACCACACTATATATCTCTTAAGATAAAATTGCCACCCACCATTAATTTCTAAAAGTTCCTGTTGAGTCGTAGTTCCTTTTAAAGCAGTGGAGAGAAAATATCTCCTGAAAGTGCCCATCAGATCCTTGAATTGGTGGTGTGTAGCAACTGAAAGTATCATTTGAGTATTCCATGATGTTAATTTAGAGGCCAGAAAGATACTGTGATCCTTTAAGGTTTACGATACTTTTTTTTTTTTTTAAATATATATCAGATTATTTTTATCAGGTTGTATCAGGATACCCTTTTCCCTTTGCTCTCTTGCTCTTCTGGAGAGGCCAGGGCACTTTTCTAGGAGAACCTACCATCTGGAGGAGGCTGCAGCTTAAGACAGTTTGCTATCAAATGCAACTGTTTCTTTTCGGGGCAACAAAATTAATGGAGGTCTCTCTCATGTTTATCCATTCTTTACATTAAGGAATGATGACAGCGTGGTATAAAGGAACTGAATGTGGGAAAATAGCATTTTGCTAACTGCAGTATTTTGGTATTTTATTTATCTGGTTTAAACTAGGTTCTTTGGTAATTGAAGATAAAGAAACCCCACCACATGTGCCCAAGAACCCTGTGATGGAAACAAACTTACAGCCACCAGGCAGCTTACCTTCAAACCAGCTCTCCAAGTTCCCAACTCAGATAAGCTTAGCCCAGCTCCGACTTCAGCACATGCAGCAACAGGTCATGGCTCAGAGACAGCAAGCTCAACGCAGAGCAGCTCCAGTAAGTTTACCAAATCCAAGAATGCCAGGAACCATGCAGCAGCCTCCCGCTTCTCATCAGGTAAGTTATGACTGTTTCCAGAGAAAAGTCTTTTTCCATGGCAGTGAAGGAGAAAATAAAGAAAGATGAGAAAGGAGAAAGAAATTAAGTCTAGATACATAACTTTAGATATCTTCATAGCACATGGCTATGTAAAATAGGTTACGGAACATTTTCTTCACAGAAAATTCAATCAGCGCTTTAAACTTGCCTGTGTGGTAGCACTTAGCCTATTTCTATAAATAAATAAAAAACCCAACATATGTTATCCAACCATATATAGTGCTGAGTTAACATATTTTATGTTTTTGTCAAATGATTAAAAAGTGAATCTGTCATTAATTTTTTTCCAAGGTGTTTTTGCACAGAACTTTGTGATTCTCCTATGTAACTTTAAAAGTTGGTAACACTCTCACTGGCTCTTGTCATGCATCTGCATTTATTGTATCAGAATAATACAAATCCATCTGCTAGATTTTTTAACATTGAAAATCATAGAATCATAGAATAGTTAGGGTTGGAAAGGACCTCAAGATCATCTAGTTCCAACCCCACTGCCATGGGCAGGGACACCTCCCACTAAACCATACCACCCAAGGCTATGTCCAACCCAGCCTTGAACACAACCAGTGATGGAGCACTCACAACCTCCCTGGGCAACCCATGCCAGTGCCTCACCACCCTTACAGTAAAGAATTTCTTCCTCATATCCAATCTAAACTTCCC
>JAOEHY010005791.1:17275-31340 GCA_025447955.1 Psilopsiagon aurifrons | reverse complement strand
CTTAGTTATTAAACTGTTCTTATCTCAACCTGTGGGAGTTGCATTCTTTCGATTCTGCTTCCCATCCCTCCAGGAGCGGAGGGAAGAAAAAAGGGGAAGTGAGTGAACAAACTGCGTGGCTGATTTATGGCTTAAACCATGACACCTGAAGAATACCATGTCAGTCCAGCGTATGCATGTGCACACTGTGATATTGCTCTAATTCAGAAAGAGATGTTGGTTGCAGTTGCCAGAAAAATGGAATCCTTGTAACATTCAAATTCACCCATAAACATAATATCTTTTCAGCAGGAGAATGAGCAGTTGCTTGAGACAAAACCTGCCTTCAGAGGTAATCCAACCCTGAAGAGTGGGAACATTAGCTGAGTGCCATGAGACCCCAAGCTGAACAGAACTTTGAGATTGATCTATGTTGACCTCTCCTTTGTAAGAACTACCTCAAAAGACCAAAAGTCCAGCTCCAGGAAAATAGTTAAGAAATCAATAAACTAAATTAACCCCTCCAACTTTTAAAATATGCAAAACTCAAAGCAACTGGAAGAGGCAAGATGATAAAAATGAAAAAAAAAAAAAAAATGTATGCATTGTATTCTGTCTGCTCCTGACTTCAATTTTTTGCCAATTCAGCAGATTTACCAGGACACTTAAGGGATTTCCCTCACATCCACCGCCTGTTTCCCTCATGCTCTCAGTTTCCCACTATTACTAGTTTGCTCCCTCTGAAAGTCACTCTGTCCTACCTTTCTTAATCTCTTCCTCACCTCTAAGGTTTCAGATCACATTTTTCTTTTAGAAAAGCATAACACAAAGAGGAGCAGTGAGGGATGGATAATAAACCAGAAGAAAATTCATCATCATCTTCAGGATCCATTAAGCAGAACTGGGTCTCAGCTATCTTTTATAGAGACCAAATGTCATTCTACTTACAGGTGCAGTAAGATGAAACATGGTAGCCATATATTGAAAAAAAATGCAGAATTAAAAAAAAAAAATTAAAAAAGTGGGAAACTTACAAAATAAATAGTATTCTTTCTAGAAATAATAACACCAGTACTAATTTTTCTTGACCGTTAATTGCCAATATGACTTTAAAGACTCTAGAATTTAAAAATAAAACATGGTAGACTCTAGTAAAAGTAAACATTGAAATCTATCTCAAAAACAATAATAAAAAATATCTTTAGAGTTAATCTTCATAATAATCCTCCAAAATCGATTGAACATATCATTGGAAATATAAAGGCAGACCAAATAAATTCATAATCAACCACTGAAGCACGGGAGTATATAAAGAAATCCTCTGTTTCCAAATATAAAAATACTAATCAAGAAACACTGGAGCTTAATAGGTCCATCCACAAAGTATTAAAATGAAGTCTTGACAAATTAGATGGGCTGATAAATACTAGTACTATGTTTGGCTCATGGGAAATTTAATATGCATTCCAGAAAAACTTTTGCATTAATGAGAACCCCACTAAAATTTGTATTGTCACCTGAGAACACAAAAATAGAATCAGTGGTGGTGAACAGAACAAAGGAAAACCTTCAAAATTAATCAATTATTTCTCCATAACCAAAGCCTGGTATTTAAGAAGAAGAGAGTGTTTGTTACTGAAGATTTTACTGATGAAAGCATTTCTGACTTTTTTCCCTGCAAAATCCTGTACAATTCTCTCAAGCAATACTCTGAGCATTCAGCTGTTTCTACAGTACAGGTTCTAGAAGTTGAATTCAGTCTTAACTGAATCAAATACCACTTTAATGCCTAGTGCTAAACACTACCTAATAGCATGTGACAGGAGAGATTTGCTGTACTGAGAACTACCATGTGTTTTTCATGAGTTTCTACCATAGAAAACCAAATATGATTCAGCTATTTATTAGCAAAGTAGGATTTAGATTTCTAGGCCAAGATGACTTGATGTGTCAACACTTCCAGTCCTGCTTTCCCTGAAGCCACAAATCTATTTCCATTTTTATTATATTCTACTATATTTACCCAAGAATAGAAATGTGCTCCTGTAATTAGTCCAAAAATGCCAGCCCAGGCTCTTCACATCCAAAAGTGTAATCCAGGTAATTTTCAAAGGTCTTAAGTACCCAATCAAGAAGTCATCTTTCCTCCTGTGCAAATGACAGGGTACACTTTATGGAGTATAGAAACGTGTCCACTATGATTTCAGAATTTCTTTAAGCACTTCAAATTTATCGTTAATGTCACAGAAACTATCCAAAGACTTTTGTATACAAAAATGTAGCCCCAAAGACTATCACAGCATGTCAGAATCTTGTTTTCTACTGCTACCAATATTGGGTATTAAAGATTATTCTTCAAATAACATCATCTATTTCCTGAAAATTAAAATTACTTACTTCCTTAAGGAGAATACAATTAAAATAATAGTTTTCAATAACATTGAACTTGACTGATAATGGGGTTTTTGCATGTTTTTTCTAATTATTAATTCTCCTTCCAAATAAGACTGTCTGTATACCCATGAACACCAAACCCAGAAGCCTCTGAATTTGCATCATCACAAAAAAAAATTGTTTTCTATTTTCAGCACATTCTAAATAAGACGCCTAACAGGCTTTTTGTTAAATATTCCAGTTCTATAATATCCCCCATTACTTACTATAAGGAGATTAAACCATGAAAATAACTGAAGTATACAGAGGATGAAGAAATTAAAAATATAATACAATTTAATGAAAAAATATGAAACAGTCCTTCCAGGGTTTTTTTATTTTACATTCCTATTGTCCAATGTTCAATTTCTACTCTTGTTTTATATTATCGGGAATACATTTTGCATGGTATATTATAGTTGTATATTATACCTTTTCTTTAACCTTCTTTTACCTAAAAAATATTTCTATTCTTAGGAAGAACTGTCTCTGCAATCATAGGGGTTTGTTATAGCTTTAACTTGTCCTACAGAAGAATGAAATGTCATATACGACACATAGTGATTTTACTGGAAATGTAGAGAGAGAAAGATGTGTTTTCTACTTTGTTAAATCAAAGCCAGTTTCTAAATAAAAACCAGGAAAGAAAATACATCTGCTGGTCAATAACATTAGGTTTAATACCATGACAAGCTTTTGTAAGTTCAGTCTTATAATGCTGTATTGTCAAGCAAATAATGAACATTTCTCTTACCTATAATTGCACTGTACTAGTAGTGGTTATAGGAAGATGATATCAGGAGGACCAAAAAATATTAACAAGCATTGAAAATACTGGTGTCTTGACTGTAACATACCATGCCTTAAAGAATTTCAGAAGTGCCAGATTTAATTTCCTTTTAGAAAAAGTAAAATAAGCAACTGCTTGAAAGTTAACCAATAAGCCAAAATTATTAATTTGCCTAAAGATTAATCCCAGGTTATCTGAACTACTATAGGATCACACAAAATCCGCCTGAAAATATCCTCAGGTAGATAACTGAAAACCATATATTCCAAAATATTATTGTTAATTCCCTGATCCCAGGCATTGAAATTGGTTTCCTCAGCTGGCTGAACAGTCATGTGTTATCACTGAAAATACCGGAAGGACCTAATGGCTCAGTTCAGAAGTTATTGAATGATTATATTACACAAGAAGCCAGACCAAACGTTCATAGACTCTCCTTCCTCCTTGATAAATGCTAATATTTTATTTGTTCTCTTTGCAGGAACATATAGAAATCACCACTAAGACTGAGTGAGGTGCTACTGTGGCTTAGGCTGGTTAAGCTTGGGGTGCTACTGGAAATGGAAGAAGGATGCTTTGTTTTCTCTTGCCTGGTCAGTCTGACTGTGTGTGACTGCTCAGATCATACAGGATAAGCAGCAGAAATGCAACTGCAGAGCAGAAAGGTGGAACAAAAGCATTTCTTTCAGCAGGCTAAGCATCATCTTTCATCAACATTTCTGGCACAGCCAGAATGGAGACCAGTGTCTCACATTTGCAGCTAAGAATGTCATTTACGGGACACCAAGTGTCAGAGTACTCACCTATTTCCCTTCTTTCACTGTTCTTCCTCTGGGACTAATTTTCTTTCATTAGCTTGGTGACATGATAAACCAGATCTCTTTTCTGATGGAATAATGTATGTCTGAATAATAACAATAAAAAGAGGTTTATTCTTTGCTGCTAACTAATGCTTTGATCTCTAAGGCGGGCTTTTCATGGGGTGTGAGGTGGTCCACAGGACCCTCATTTCATCACTCATGAGATACTGAGATGGAGTTAGACACAACTCTCATCCTCCTTCTTCTTTCATACTCATTTGATATGAACTGATGAAGTTCATATTTCAGATCAGATTGCTGGTTGCCATGCATTCATTTCTTAGTTTATATGGCCTTCTTTAACACATACTACAAGATATACTGCAAAAACTCAAATAACACCCAAAATACTGCATTTTTTCCTGTCTCAACATTAAAAGGAAAAGGGAAAGGAAATGAAAAAGAAGAAAAAGTCTCCAGGACAGTGTCTTAAAAATAAAAAGGAAAAATATGTCTTTCTCTGTTTGGTTGATTTGAAATATCAAGAGATTCTTTTTTCCCCTTCTGTATTATGGACAATTTAAGTTTCTAAGCCTCTTATATGTTATTATTTTATTTAATCTATACTAGAAATTAAAATTATTTTTGTTTTTTAAACAAACATCAATGGGTTTTTCGGGGGGGGTGTTTTTTTCTT
The DNA here is from genome assembly GCA_025447955.1 of Psilopsiagon aurifrons. Classification (NCBI taxonomy): domain Eukaryota; kingdom Metazoa; phylum Chordata; class Aves; order Psittaciformes; family Psittacidae; genus Psilopsiagon; species Psilopsiagon aurifrons. Next base: position 26,641 of record JAOEHY010005791.1, on the reverse strand, counting down.
TTTTTTTCTGGTGTCTTAGTTATTAGGAAGCAGGGCAAACCATTGTTTACTTGATTGCCTGGTTTTGACTCAAGTTAAATCAATGGTACAGGTAGAGATCATGCTATCATGGGAAGGTACATTGAACTGTGAAGAATGTGGATAGACAAAAGAGAGCACCTTGATAGAGTCACCTTTTTTTTGTCTCAGGAAGGACACTACTGAAAAGTTTCACGGTGTGACTGTTTTCTCTTACTGAGAATAAATCAACTGAAGAAAATGTTAACTTTGATTAATAAAGAATAACAATTTTCATTTATGTAGTCCTTTTTTAACTCTTCTAAATTTTAATTGCTCTTAGACAAATTTTAATGTATATACAGGCTTCATAGATGAATCACTTCATCCACTATTGGAATAGAGCTACTGCTGAAGTAAAATATGAGAGGTGTTTAACAGCTAGTGGCAGCAGAGTCAGGCATAGGAAAGGAACTGAAGAATAGCTTCTCCATCTGAAGCTGAAGGGAAAACAAACTTCAGGAATGGAAAATTATCTAGGCTGTGGGGCTCACATCCTTTTCATTTAACTTTTTGACCTTTTGGCCAAGACAGACAGATTGTGGGTTGTTTGTCTTCCAGTCATGTGCAATTATTTCCATGGATGAATTTTTCCAACTATATAAAAACTTCTCTACAGAATAAGGAATAACTGAAGTATTGACAACTATAAGAACAATAGTTCAATGCTATTTATTTTTATTAAACATGTTGCTGTAATTTAGCTTATTGTTAACTTTGTTCACCAGCCCACCTCGAATGAGGTGATGAATTGTACTGCCTTGCTATAAATTTCTGGTGTCACAGATGCCAGTCCTCTTCAGAGTATCTGGCCCATTAGAGAACTACATTTTTCAACCCAGGAAAACAGTAACTTTCCTCTCTCTTTCAGGGAGTTGGTCCTCCCTCCTGACCTTCCCAGGAGTGGCAGCTGTGACTGCTTTTTCACCCAGGTGGTCAGATAGTTCCTTTATTCCTCCCATTTCTGATGCTTCTATCTCAGCGGGTACACAGGGGTCTTTTGCACTTGAATCCAGAGTGTCAGCTTGTATTTTTTGGTCTGAACACAGAGGAAACTTATTAAAACACATTTTGTTTAATTTCTTAAGTGTGCTTGAGTGGCAGTAGTTTAAAAAAAATGGCAGCTGCATGGCCCCAGGACTTTTTTTATGTCCTTCCACTGTGATACAAATAGAACAAGTGCCCAAAAAGACATGGCCCAGATGGGCATGTTAACACGCATGACACTCAGTGGTTTAATAAAGACCCAGTTCTATTACTGGCAACAAAGGCGAGGTCAATTCAGGAAACGCTGTCTCTGATTCACAACCTACTTCTTGTTTCTTGTTTTAATGAGAAAACACAATATGGCTTAAATTGAAAGTGAGACCTTGTACTGCATCTTACATTAGATTTTCCAACAATAGATATATTTATATGATTCCTGGCTATAGCTGCAGAAAATGGACTTTGATTTCTTATTATGTCCACTGTTCATTACCTATGCCAAAAATTTTTGCATCTGGAAACTAAGTAAATGTTTTCAAAAGTCTGATGTTACATATTTATATCCTGCAGTCTACCCCAGCCAGGCTTTCTTGCCTCACAAATGCACAGAGAAATGCATAAACATTTCTGAAAGATGCAAAATCCAAGTGGCTTAGAAGATACTTCCAAAGCAGAGAGTATTTAATGAAGAGAAACCTGCTTTGTACTGAGAGATTGTCCTGAAATACATGAGGTTTTATATAGAAAAAACAGCAACTGAAGCTACACCTGCCTAGAAAGTGTAAATAAGTCTAAGGAATGGGAGGGTGACCTAGGTGCAGAGAAGTCATGGTGAGCTGACTTTTACATCTCGTACAAAAAAGTTGTCACCATGGTTGCACATCTATCTAGTTATAAATTTGCTGTATTTCATTTCCTTGTTTTACCTACTGGTGATAAACATGCTTTCAAACCAATGACACCAAGGTCATCTGAAACTGTTAGTAACAAAGGTGATACAGCAACTGTCATATGACTGATTTAAAGTCTGCACCACTGTCAAGTGTAAAAAGGACTGAAAACAAGGGTCACGAAAACAGCCTTTGAATAAAACACATGAAATCTGTAAGTATTCTTGCTACAGAAATTTGTGTAACAAAGAGCAATAATAACAAATTTTATTTTCAGTGTAATAACTTTGGAATGAAAGAAAGTGCTTCAATGGGCAAAGTCACTGAATGTAGTAGACTGGGATCGTCTCCCAGAGAACTGCAAAGAGAGTGACTTTAGGTGATCCCACAGGGTTCTTTTATTTTGGATGTGCTTAGCTGACCTCAGAGGTATTCACAGTATTATGGAAAAGGCAGTATGGTGCAGAAGTTTCATAGAAATGGAGATTCAGAGAACTGCTGCTGCTTGCAAGTGAAGCAAAAACTTCTGCTGCGATACTAAGCTTCATTATTCCTTGCACAATAGAGGGGACTTGAAAATAAAGTGAAAATAAAAAACAAGCTAATGAAAACTTACTGTAGCAAGAGTCATTACCCGCTTAAATAACTGCAGCTTCTAAGATTATTATATTAAAACAACTGCTGATTTTACTGAAATGAAAATATGTGGAGCTGCTGTGAGCTACTGCTGCATTCCCATAAAAGATGAACAAAAAAAGATTTTATAGGCTCCCAATTACATTTACCAGAGGCTAGAGAAAAAAATGTGTTGGTCAGATAAACATTACGTATGCATGTTTGTGCTAAAGAAAAGGAATTATCTGATATGAAGAAATAGAAAGCTGGTTCAAATTCCTCTGCTACAAATATCCTTATTCATCAGTTTATTCAATTTTTTATCGGATGATACTCATAATTACCCAAAGGCACTCACCTGTCAAAAATTCAGAGATGCTTGTTTTCAGTTACATGATCAATTTTTTTTTGTGAAAGGAAGTGATACACCACTTTTCGTCCTTTCAAACCGTAGAGTCAGTTCTGAAAGATGACAGATCTTTGCTCTAGTCTATCAATACTTTTATGTATACCAAATGAATTAGACTGTTTAAGTACAGCAGCTATACTGAGAGTGTCTTGTCAGAGTGCTAAGGGTCCTCTTTTCACCTTTGTCAACCGTGTCTCACCTGTAAAATTTCCAGGTATGTTTTCCTCCTACTGTCTTCTAAGATTCCTGGATCAGGCCTCTCAGGTAGAAAAAGTAGTGCAGCAACATTGCTGATACCTGATAAGCATTCAACAGACTCTTAGGAGGACATGTTTATTGCATAACTCTCAGAAGGTGCAATAAATGGAACAGAATAATAATGGAAAAACAATTAAGTTATTGAGTGTGGTGATTAACTGTAAGTCTTAGAGAGATTAAAGAATGTAACCATTTCTCAATTTCCTCTGAAATAAAAAGGAAGCATCATATGAATTTCTTCACTTTACTAGGGAGAATTATTACTGAACTGTGACAGTACTCTGTAAAAGCCAATTTAAATATGCTTTTAATCATGACCTCATTGCTGGGTGCAAAAATACTTTAAATGGAGGTGAGATGTCCAAGATAAATGGTGGTTTATATTTTCAGTAAGCTTCATTGCTTTGTGCAGTGCAGCTTGGAAACCAAGCAAAGTCTAAAGTCTGTAAACAGCTTTTCTTCTCATTTAAAATCTGTACATTTTCTTCTTACCATGCAAATAAAATGTGTAACTTGGCTAGAGGAGGACAGACACTGAATTATAAAGAATCTGAGGAAAGCAGAAGGTGAAAGAAGAGATTAATGCATGAAAAAAAGCCAACCTCAAAAGCCGGTTTCTGCAGGAAGTATTAAAAAGTTACCAGTTGAATAATGGAAGTCATACCCTTTACTTGCGTGCTAATTTCTTCAAGGTCAAGTGGCTCTTTCAACATACCTGCTGCTGTGTCATAAGGCAGTCTGAATGAAATCCGATACTCTTAAAAGCTTGGCAGCTGAAGATGATCCAAAATAAAAATATTTTATCTGTGAAATATTCTCCTGAAAATTAATGGCTGATAGTCAATTTATTTACTTTTTTTTTTTTTTTTTGTGACAGGGCTAAAACTGTAAGGTGAACCTTACCTCACATAGACAGCAATTTTAAAGCAAACACTAGTTGACAAGAAATAAAGTAATTTCTGGTTTCTGACTCTGCAATTGCAGCTTTTCAGTAAGTGTCCTGAATTGTCTCAGGCTGGGATTCATTCAGGGACAGCAAGCCTTTTTCTGAACTGAGGATGACTATACTCTTCCCTTGCACTCTCTTTTCTTGTCCCCAAAGTGCGCCTCTCATGAGTGCCATTGCAACACAGCAACAAGACCCAGAGAGAGGAAGTCTACATGCGTGACCAAGCTTGTTTCTTTTTTTGTAAAGAGGTTTTTTGTAAGTAGAGTCTATCAATTTCAACAGTTCAAATGAACTAAATAAAACAAATAAATGGACAGTAAACATATCACATTAATATCAGAAGAAAAAAAAATAATTAATTTCAGGCATTAGAAATCTCTGTCCAGAATTTTTCTTTGGAGAAATGAGCTCATAACATACATGACTCTGAGTCTGTCTCTATGAGGAATTTGTAATTCTTCTCCTACATTTTTTACACTTCCCTCCTCTTATCCTCTTTGTCTCCCGACACACATTTCAGGGCAAGTATATGGAAATGTCCGTGGTTTAACAGGCTATTGTTCTAGTGTTTTCTGCATCTCACCTCCAGCTGTGGTAGAGTGGATGGTTCACAGATGGGTGGATTAGCATCCACAAAGCATCTGGCAGGGAATGCAAGCCTGTAAGGTATTCAGCTTCACTGGAAGCAGAAGGCATTCAGCACTCAACCAATAAGCCTTAATTGTGGGATACTTTACCATGGAAGCAAATTTCTTCATTGCCCAGTTGGTCACCAGTATAAAAAACAAAATACAGACACTTGCAGCCGTGTCAATTTTATGTTAGAAAATCTGCAGCTGTCAATGTTATTCATAGAAACACCCTTTTTGCAATCTAGATAAAATATTTCTCCTATGACAGCATGTTCCTCAGATTTAGTTGTATGCTATCACTTGCAGTTTTAAAATACCCTGCCTTCTTTGTTTCACTGCAGGACTTACATGTTCATTGTATAAACATGTGGATCTAGTAACATGTCCCCACTGAAGCAAGAAAGAATGGCTGCACCTTTATGTACATGCAGCATTTTCCATGGTCAGCAAACCAGCCAGTCTGTTCCTGTCTTTCTTCTGATTTTCGTCTTCTATTCAATGCCTCAGAGTTATGCAGATATATTATATGCCTCAGAGTTATGCAGATATATTATTGTACGAATGGTTTCATTAGTTTTGGTGACCAGAGAAAACAGAGAAAGGAGCAAGCCACAAAGCCACTCTTCGGTAGACATTACGTTCTTCAATTTGGGAAAACACTGCTAGTTTTCAGATGAAATATTGATTTCCCATGAAATTGCTGGGTCGTATTTTCTTTACCTTTCCCTTGCCTTGTCTCCTGACTACGTAATCTTACACACATGACTAACTTGATGCTACAAGTTTCCCCTTGGAGACCATGAAAGCCATGAGACAGCAAAATCATGAGTTTTTGCTCAGCTTGGGCAAAAAATTAGAGCTTTCATTTATAAATCCAGGAGATGAAAAATGTTTACATTTAGTGAGCTCATTGTGTACCATATGAATAACAATGACTGATGATGTGCAAAATAGTGACCAATAGATATCTTGATAACATCATAAACAATGCGATGCTTCGGAGAAAATACATGATGTCCCAAAGATAAATTTGGCACCAAAAAATGAGGTTTATTTGACTCATTTGTAACAGACAGTTTCAAAATAAATGGCATCAAAATATAAGAATAATTCAGTATTTTATAAACAGCCTGTATAAATTGTCACTATGCAAGTTTTTCACAATGTTGTGTAAAGCCCATATACTAGGTTTCAGCCAGAATCAAAGGGTGCAGGAAAATATGCTAATGTTTAAAATTCTACTTTCTTGTAGATGTTCAGTGTAGTTTCTTTGTATTATACAAGAGTATTTCCAGGAGATTTCTTGGAAAAGAAAGACATGCATTCTACATATGTTTTTTGATTTCTTTCTAAATTCACTGTTGGTACCACGGTTGTCTCATAGTATTTCAAGGGTCAAATGGATTTCTCTGCACCATAAATGAGACTGGAGAGGTACTGAGACCTGGTTTACTATACATCTGCTACTAAGCCTACAGGCAATTTAGCTTTGCCTGCTGAGTAAAGCTAGAAATTCAATTTTCACTTTTCATTTACAACTTCAATCTTGTACTGCTACAAATTACATGAGATGGATGTGGTCACACGGTTCTGAAAAGACATGGGTTTACCTAGCACTGACTCCTCAGTTTGGTTCAGGGTCTAAATCCAGGAATTTGAATCGTGCTGGTTCAGCTGATAATTTTTTGATAAAGGTTGTGACTGATTAGGACATAAACCATGATGAAAGGTGCTGGAAAAACAAGAACAGGGTCTGATCAAGAGCAGCAGGGAGTATTGTGTGGATACAAGACAGAATGTCTCTGGTAAGGCACAAATATTTGCTATGCCTGTGACAGGATTAATCCCAGGCTGCATACTGTGGTATGGAAAGAAAAATGGTCAGGCTTTGATGATTTTGCAGTAGTAATGACACTAGCTGTGGATGGTCCCATTACGCGTCTTCTGGAGAGGATTACCAGAGGGAGAGTGCTCTTTCCCCCATCCAGACAGAAACAGCTTCACTTTGATCTTAGAGCACTCAGCTTTCCAAAAGTATTAGAGAAAATTCCTACCCAAAATATCATAAAGAAGCCATGTTGCAATGAGACAAGAGAGAAGGTCCTTTAGTAGATTAATAAACTGCCAAAAGACAGGAAATAGAAGTAGGGGAAAAAAATTGTTGTGCACAAGGGAGAAGTTTATTGTTGTGTTCCAAATGGATCTCTCTTGTTCAGCATATTCCTAAGCCATCTGGAGAAACGGAGTGAGTAATGAGGTGAAACAGTCAGAATTCAACATTTTAAAAATATAACAAAGAAGTAATAAAGCTGAACAGAATAATAAATGTAATAAAGCCTAACTGAATAGCAATTCTTTGGATTGTTGGTTCACATGTACTTATATTTGAACCCTTTAGTCCAGTATTTGAAACCTATTTTTAACGTGGAAGAATATTTTTTAATTCATCTGCATTTCTGTTCATCAGCTGGGTTTGCTGAAGTTAAATTATGATGGCAATTACAATACTCACCTGCCAGTCTTTTCCACCTTCCTAAGGTACTTTACTTACATCTCATGCACATTCTAAGCCAGAGGTATAGTAACTCTTCAGGCTTGCAAATGTTTTTTCAGAAAAGCAACACCTTTGCTCACATCTACATAACAAATAATTTGATACTTATAAATGCCAGGAAAGAGATAAACGAAGGATTTCTTTTTTTCCTTTCACTGCCTGCCTTGAAAGCTGCAAAGTCCCTGTGCTGCAAAATCCTGATCCTTGCTGTCCAGGAAAATCAGTAAGAGAAACTTTGGTAATACTCCAAATCTGTACCTGTCGTACTTATGTCCAGTGAATAATGAATGAAATCAATATTGCTTTTGCACTTCTCATTCTGTGATATATATGAATACTTCTTAACTTCTGAACACATTACAAATTTCAGCTTGCAATTCCAACATTTGCAAAGAAAGGTATCTGAATTTTATTATTGCTGTCATCACATTGGCTGTGTATAACAGTGAAAAGGTGAACATAGTGAAATCACTGGATGTGAATTGTTAAAAATAGTTTTCGCTATAGTTTTTCATACATATTTTTTATTCCTGCATTTTAACACACCAACATAAAAACACAATAGCAGTTCCCAGTTGTCTCAAACTGTCTCCAATGATTTAGAGGAAAAAAGTGAGCATCACATAATTCCTATATGGTGCTCAAGTACTTCTCGTGATGAATGCAGTATAAATACTAGAGGGAATGTAAGTGCAATGTACTGAATAAAGAGATATGTAGATATGTAAAGTGCAGCAGACGCTCTCATTGTGTGTCCTCTCATTTCTAGTGACATAGTGATGAGCTATGGGCAAGATGCATACTTATTTCAGAGATTCATATATTCATGTGTTTTAAGGACAGAAGGAACTGTTGAGTTCATCTGATCTGACCTACTAGTGACCTATCAGTGTAGGGCAGTGAAATGTGCCTTGTAATCTGACCATTACCAACCTGGTTGACTGTGATTCTGTGATTAAAGGAAAAGATTCCTCCTTCCTGTATAAGTGAATGATATTACCCCAGGAACTGTAGCTGAACAGCAGTCTTTCTCTTAAGTACATCCAATCATGAATTAAGAACTCCAGATTTAATTCTTACTTGCAGTACTAACAGCTATGGAAGACAGTCCTATAAATGCCTACAGATTTTTAACTGCATTTTGTGACCAGGTTACATCAGCAATTTATGCTTATTGGACACTCCACAGTAATCCTTTGCTCCTTTTAGGTTCCAACTTCTGGGATAAACCTTCCTTCTTTCCCCTGCTAGTCCAGGGAAAACCCTAATCAGATTTTTCTAATATTTGCGTTTCCTCTGTGACCCTATGCTTTATCATCTTCATCTGCAAGAAATTTATCAAATCAGTGTGAAACTGTATTTAACTACAAGTCATGTGAAGCTCACATCTCACCATCACTGCTTCATAAAGCCATCACAGGAAGCCAGATCCTACTTCTTCATGGGTGAAAGGATTGGAAAATTAGTCCTGAAATCCTCCATCCATCACAAAGAGCAAACAGCACCTCGAAGTAGAAATCAAACCTACAATGCATATTATAACATACCTACAGTACACTGAAAATTGGAACAGTTCTGTAATACTAAACCATGCAACACTGTTATGATTGAAAAAGTTAAAACCCTCCCTCTGTGCCAATAGAATTATTCTTAAATCATGAACCCTGCTTGTAATCACTATTACTGCCTTTTACAATGTTTTTAATTTTTAGTGGATTCAGCTAAGGAGATACACACAAACACATAGAGGAAACAATCCCCTCACACCTATATGAAGGCTAAATAAGAAAGCATGCCCCTTGTTAGCTTGCTGATCATGTGCTCAGTATTTGAGAAATATTATGGACATTATCATTAGAAAGGTAATAATTAGAGAATCGTAGAATAGTTAGGGTTGGACAGGACTTCAAGATCACCTAGTTGCAACCCCCACTGCCATGGGCAGGGACACCTCCCACTAAACCATGCCACACAAGGCTCTGTCCAACCTGGCCTTGAACACCGCCAGCGATGGA
>JAOEHY010005791.1:0-16733 GCA_025447955.1 Psilopsiagon aurifrons | reverse complement strand
ACTACAGTCCCTCATGAAGAGTCCCTCCCCAGCATCCCTATAGGCCCCCTTCAGATATTGGAAGGCTGCTATGAGGTCCCCACGCAGCCTTCTCTTCTCCAGGCTGAACAGCCTCAACTTTCTCAGCCTTTCTTCATACGGGAGCTGTTTCAGTCCCATGATCATCCTTGTGGCCCTCCTCTGGACTTGTTCCATCAGTTATATGTCCTTTTGATGTTGAGGACACCAAAACTGTATACACAACTCCAAGTGAGGTTTCACGAGACCAGAGTAGAGGGGCAGGATCACCTCCCTCGTCCTGCTGGTCACGCTTCTTTTGATGCAGCCCAGGATACAGTTGGCTTTCTGGGTTGTGAGCACACACTGTCGGCTCATGTTGGCATCAGCCCACCTCACAAGCATGTCAAGGGCCCTCTGGATGTCATTCCATCCCTCCAGTGTATCGACTGAACCACCCAGATTGGTGTCATCGGCAAACTTGCTGAGGGCGCACTCAATCCCACTGTCCATGTCACCAACAAAGATGTTGAACAAGACCGCTCCCAACACCAATCCCTGAGGGACACCACTCGTTACTGGTCTTCAGCTGGACATTGAGCCAGTGACCACAACTCTGCATGCAGCCATCCAGCCAGTTCTTTATCCACCGAGTGGTCCACCTATCAAATTGATGTCTCGAAAATTTAGAGACAAGGATGTCAAGTGGGACAACGTCGAATGCTTTGCACAATTCCAGGTAGATGACATCAACTGCTCTACCCCTGTCCATTAATTCCATAGCCCCATGATAGAAAGACACCAGATTGGCCAGGCAGGATTTCCCCTTAGTGAAGCTATTCTGGCTGTCACCAACCACCTTGTTTTTCATGTGCCATAACATGCCTTCCAGGAAAATAATAATAAGAATCAAAAAAAGAATTCTTTTGGTTACAATTATATATTATTACCCAGAAAGTTCAGCTTAGAAAGATATGCTGTATTCTAAATAGAAAATGTCAAGCAAGTTCAGATTCAGCAAAACTGGTATTCAGTTAATCTTCATGTCCCTTAACCTCGCCCTACTACCTGGACACATTTGAATGCATTCCTTCTGACAGATTTCTGTGAGGCAGGAAATAGGTTTTATCTGTTGAAAAAGCAGACTAAAGGATTTGTGCATGGTCATACAGTAAATCTATAAGGAAAAGCGGATTTGGGCAAAAGTTTTCTAAGTTGCAAAAAAGCACCCTAAGCTCTAAACTCTTAATTTATTTCAAACAAAAGCCTATAAGATTAGTCATCCATATTTTCGCAGGGAGCGGTCAATTCTGAGTTCTTTAATGAGATGTGTAAATCAGCACTTTTCTAGAACTTAATGAGGAAATATCAGACTTTTAAACCCACAGGGCTAAATCTCCCAGAATACATGTATATACCACTGCCAATTTTTCTCAGCTTTATAAAGTGGACATGTTTGAGCTGCATGTAAGGAAAATACAACAGAATATCCTTTCTCTGCAAGAAATGAACAGTGAAGATGAACAACAGGTTTTATGCATTTAAACACTCCCCAGTGGGAAAATGCTTTTGATTAGTTAGAAGTATAGAGAGACTATGTGTCTTCCTCATGGTGTTTTAATTTTTTCTCTTGTTGTGGTTTAAGCCCAGGCAGTAACTCAGAACCACACAACTGTTCACTCACTTCCTGATTCCATCCTACTCCAGGCAGGATGGGGAGGAGACTCAAAGGAATTTTAACCCCACTGGGGTGTAAAATAAAACTACTACTATTCATAATAATAATAATGTCAAGTGAAATAGCAAGGGGAGAGTATATGAGACTAAAAAGGGAAGGAAAAAGAAGAAACAATAAACCCAAGTGATGCACAATACAATTGCTCACCATCTGCAGAGTGATATCCAGCCTGAACAGTGCAGTGATCTGGCCTTTCTGGGTGACTCCCCCCAGTTTATATACTGAGCATGACACCCTGTGGCATGGAATACCCCTTTGGCTTGTTTGGGTCAGGTGGCTTCTCTGCTTCCTCCCAGTTTCCCGTGCCCCTCCTCACTGACAGAGCATGAGAAACTGAAAAGTCCTTGATCAGGGTAAGTGTTACTGAGCAAGAACTAAAAACGCCAGTGTGTTATCAGCATTGTTCTCAGACTAAAGCTGAAATATAGCACTGTACCATCTACTAAAAAGGAGAAAAATAACTATTCCAGCTGAACATAGGATACATATTTTTCATTAAAAGATTTGTCTCCAAAATGGGAGGAGTGGTGTTCACTGGGTTTTGGATTGGGGTGGAAGTGAGAAGTTCCTCCATATTCAGCCAAAACTTAAAAGAGATCTCACTTGAAAACGGTATCATGGAACTTCATGAAGAATTTGGTCCACCCACCTCATACTCTATTTTCTCTGTTGATGAATACATTACTTCTCCCACGATGCAGCTGCAGCCATAGCACTGTATGAAACTAATCATCAAACGTATCTCTGCTATACCTTATGGGTGGCACAGCTGATAAGCAATCTCTATCCAAAGTGGAAAATGAAGGGAAGACACCATACCTTATTGTCATTCCAAAACACCATTTTGTCCTCTTGTTGCTTTTGCTTTCATTCTTACTGAAAAGTTGACATTTGACACAAAGACATTTTCTGATGTTTCTTATGGTAGTCAGTACATTCTCAGTAACTTACCAACATTATAAGGGACATAGAATCATAGGCTCAAGAATTGCAAGGGACCTCAGAAGGTCTCTAGTCCAACCTCCTGCAGGGTCAACCCTGAAGTCAGATACGGATGGAGACTGCACAATTTTCCTGGGTAGCCAATTCTTAACCATCCTCATGGAGAAAAAGTTTCTCCTTAGATCAAATATGCACCACTTTTGTTTCAGTTTATGTCTGTTGTCTCTTGCACTCTTTTCATGCATTTATTCCTGTTGAAATTTACGGGGTTCCTTTATGCCTGCTTTTCCAGTCCTTCTAGATGGCAGCCCTGCCTTCATGCTGTTCAATGGTTCCACTCCCTCCTAGTCTGGTGTCATTTGCAAATCTGACAAGATTGCACTTTGTCTCATCCTCCATATCATTGTTACAGATGTTAAAAAGGGCAGATCCCATGGTAGCCCCCTTTTATAAGATGGTTTGGGTTGGAAGGAACCTCTAAGGATCATCCTTACCATGGGCAGAGATATTTCACTTTGAAATAGAAGCAACACAATGAAATTTAAATGCATTTTTTTCATGAGGGAGGGAAAGAGGCAGGCAGGCAGGCAAACAAGAAAAGCAGGAAGACAAGCAGGAAGGCAAGAAGAAAGGTTCCAAGGGCTGCAGTACCTGTCCTATGAAGACAGCTTGATACAATTGGGGTTGTTCAGCCTGAAGAAAAGAAGGCCTGGAAGAGATTTTAAACAGTCTTCCAACACCTAAAAGGGCTGACAAGAAATCTAAGAGGGGGACTTCTTACAGGGGCATGTATTGGCATGGCTTTAAGCTGAAAGGGAAATGGCTTTAAGCTGAAAAAGGAAGGATTTAGATTAGATATTAGGAAAAAATTCTTCACTATGAGTGATTGAGACTCTGGCACAGGTTGTCCAGAGATGTTGCGGATGCCCCTGGAAGTGTTCAAGGCCAGGCTGGATGGGGCTTTGATCAATGTGGTCTAGTGGAAGGTGTCCCTGCCAATGGTAGGGGGATTGGAACTAAATGGTCTTTAAAGTCCCTTCTAACACAAACCATTCTTTTATTCTATAATAATTACGCCATTCCCAGTAACAACAGCAAATATTATAACACTGAGTAGTGCTAATACTGACTTGTGCAATAATAGCCAGAGAAAGTGTATTAATATTTCAACATTACAAAGTATTAAATGAAAAATGTTTCCTTAAAATGAGGGAAACTTCCAGCATTTAACACTTCAGATCACTTTCCTATTTCATTGCTATGAGAACTTCAGAGAGAAAAGGGAAGGGCTTGAATGTAATTTTTCCTTTTCTATCTAGATATTAATAAAAGGAATTATTTGGTTAGTAGGATTTTTTTATTCTTAAAGCAAACTGTGGGGGGTTTATGAAAGTCTAAACAGAACAAACAACTGGATGGTTGTTCTCTCTGAAGGGTAGCTGAAATTAGGATTTTAATTACTTCTTGACCAGAATTGTGACTACTTTCCACAATCTAAATCTCCACAGAATCACAAGACATCTTTTATACCCATGTTCATTTTGCAAGACATTACACCATAGTAAGTTCACACATTTTGATGTTTTCATAATGAGGTAGGTAATTCCAGAAACTACCATGCTGAGCAATGGAAAAAAAAATTAGGACAGATTTATGTTTAAATCATGCAGAAGTATTTAGTCCTAGACATCTTGCTGATTTAAATGTGTGCCTAAATGAAATTCAAATGCCAAAAATAATTTTGAGATAATTTTTAAGCAATTTCAAAATTTAATCTTGCAAGCATTAAATGAACTGAGCTTCTAAGTTTCAGATGGTGAAGTATTATTTTTCTGCACAATCTGGAGCATTTAAAAAGTGCTTAAAAACTCTGGTATGTCACCTTTCTTTGTCGTTACTGCTGAATCAGAACTGCTGCTTTTTGACATGGCAGAAGACCAGCAAAAACTGCACTGCCGTTGCCAGAGTTATAACTGCTTCTGAGAAGATACAAAAAATTTCATAAAACAGCATTTCTACAGGCTGCTACCTAATACATTCTACAAGCAGAAATCTAACTTTCAGAAGAGGCAAGCATATTGAAATTAAAAACATAAGTAAATGCTATGTAGCTGTGGATAAGACAAGCTGTGTTGTTAAGAATTGGCATGTTTTGTCCAATAAGGCCCTACAAAGCACACTGTAGGAGATGTTTAAATCACATCTACTAGTGCAGTTTTCCCCACTCAAAACAGATTTAAGGCTGCAAGAGGCTTTCAGTGAACTTCATCATGCATGACAGGAAGGTGAGTGGCTGCATCTGAATGTGGGGGCTTTTTTTCACCCAGCAAAACAGATGCTGAGTAATATAATGGTTTAGTAATACTACGCAAGCTCCTTACAACAGCAGCTTCCATTCTGAAAAAGACTGTTGGATTACTACTCTCTGCTAAAAGCCAATTTTTGTGAAAAAATTGAAGTGATAAGAAGCAGACAGGAAAAACGATTGTTCTAGTAGAGAAGATAGTAGGGAAAACGAAGGCTGCCTAGTGTCTAATCTGGCCTTTTACCTCTTGTTAAGAGGGTTTGTGAGATCTGTAGCATCTGTGACTGAGAAAGACCAAATGGGCAAAGAAACCTATGATCCGTGCACAAAGGGATCCCTCTGCTCAGCATACTTTATTTTCATCCAAGGTTTGCAGTTTGACAGAGATGCTCATTAATTAGAATATTAGTCTCAACAGCTTTTTAATTGCATAAGCCAACACACCAGAATTTTTGAATATTTTTTTATTTTCCTACCAAGGATAACCTGTGACCACTCCCAAAGTGTCAAATGCAGTTATAAATACCAGAATACTAATAGGTGAGAAAGAAGCCCCAAAGCACTGAAGAAATTCTGCAGTTTGTCTTATAGACATGCTAGCAGCTTCCTGAAAACTTGGCTTCAATTTTGGTTTTCTTTTTCCCAGCACCAAGTACCATATGTTAACTGTTACAGTGAAATGCCACTTATCCCACAGGTCTGCAACAGAGATGCTATGTTTAAATTCAACTGCTAGGTGAAAGTGTGTTTTATAAAAACTCCAGGAAGCTGTACACAGATGGTTACAGAGAAGAATCTATGTCTAGGGATTTGGGGGAGGATAACAGGTTACAACAGTATCAGTTCTGAATCTGGGGTTATTTAGTGGCTATTCCCTTTCAGGTAGAACTAAATAACTGTATAATGCAATGTAAGGCATGCATCATCTTGACTATTTTGGCAGAAATAAATTCTTAATAAACCTGGTTTCTTTGGGATTGTCTGTAGCTATTTTGACTGCATATTAACTTCTTGAAACTAGCCTGGAGAACTAAAGAGAAATGTTAATACATTTATTTAAGCATTTTGTCAGTATAACTTTGCTTTTAAATGGCAGAAAGACACTGGGGGAAAGATCTTTAACTTAGAATTACCTGCATTTAATATTTGACATTCTGCATAACAGTCTGTTCCATAAAAGGGAGAAATAGCAGTCGGGGAGCTGATTATGTTTTTCAGATTTTCAAAGCAAATGTCAGTCCTGACAGCACCTAAAGAAGTTCAACAAAGTTGTGACATTAACACACATTAGATGTCTTCATTTTTGGAGGAAATGTTTTAGAGTAGCTGAGGTTATTTATGAATAAGTATTGAAGAGTTCCTTACTCAGGCTAACGATTGACTATGCCTTTCAAAACAGTTTCAGAGACTGAGAACAGCCTACCATGAGGAAAATCTGTAGTTTGACAGTTCACTGTGTAGAACATGGAGACTTAGCCAGCCTTCTGCTACTGATACTATATTATGTATTGTTCTTCTACAAGTGTGTTTTGAAAGAAACAGATGAAACGGATGTCAATCAACACTATTTTCTGAAATACTTCCAGAGCAGTAACTTCCCAAAGTAAGCTCATAGTTCTGCTGGTTTTGTTTAACAGTACTGTTGATGCAATCAGAATGATTGCATGAAGCCATTAGTCTAAGTTCATGTAAATTATCTTGAAAAATTGCATGTCTTCATACATATCTGGTAACACAAATATGTGATGTTAACATATGCTTACATGCTTACTACCAAAGGTATTTCATTAATATCAGCTAATTTCAGAGAAGTCTGGAGATTTTTTACATTTAAACAACACTGTGCAGTTAATATGAAAGTGGGAAGTCCTCAAAGTCCACATAAAGCACCCTACAAAAACAGGATGAAAGAAAATTGTATTACGCAGGTGCATACAGATTTATGCACTCAAAGCAGCAAACAAATTTCAGAACAAGTACTTCATAAAATATTCTGATTGGGAAGCTGTCAGTATGCTTCTCACAGGGAAAAATGAAAAGCTGTCAATGTACAGCGAAATAACACTATCTTGAAAAAAATATAGTTAACTTCTAATGCTTTATTGAATTGACCAACATTTCTATTTAATCTGGCTACTCCCCTGCACAGCACCAACTTCACACCAATCAAACAACAAAGCTACTGTTTTTCCTCACATTTTTTTAGACAAAGTCTGTCAGACCTCAGCTATGCTCTCCTCAAAAGCATCTGATCTGCAAAATTCAGTTTAAATAAGGTCAAGCTAAATCTTTTAAGATTTGATGCGCAGATTTAGCATTCAAGCTCAGGGACTTCCATCCTGAATCCAGGTAAGCATGTAGGCTTGGTTTTTCAAGTGACTTGTATTGATCCCTGGGTTCCTGCCTTGCTCCAGGGCTGAGATTAACTGCACCCACACATCTCTTGTCTCAGGCTATTTTTCTGATCTACACCACTGTTACATTCGTGAACAGAGCAGGAGTGGGTTGGGGTGTACAAATAAGTACAGTGTCACTCACCCCCTGCCAACTAAGGCTTCTCCATTGATTTGTGTCTGTTAATGAGGCACAGCAGGTTGGCAGTGCATTTTTTTATTACCCACATTGGACTTATGAGATGCATCCTGTGCAGAGGAGTACAAGTTTCCTTGTAGCTGCTTACACTCCAGTGTCAGGCAATCCACAAATTTGCCATTAATGTATCCAGTTATTTATCTATGTTATGAATTCAGTTCTAATCTAATTTGCAATTGAGTATCCACACAAGCAATAGCCCAATTCACTTCCACTCAGTGTAGGAACAGAGATCTACTCTTTAATGACAATTACATCCAATCAGTGGTTTCAGCAGAGGAAAGATGTACTCTATGGAGAAATTTTACTGTGGGATCTCCAAGGGACTACAGGGGAGAAAGACATTACTATTCACAGTCCCATCTATTATTAGCTCCTCTGAACCCAGCTTAGTCACAATTTTCTAAAAACTAAAATCTCAATCCCCATCTGAATGTAAATTCACCAGCCTATAGGTAAAAAACTGTTACACTGTCTTTTAGCCTTCACTATTCTCGTTTTTTTAATCCCTCTTTCCCATGTGGCAATTTCTTCTAGAGAACATAGCAAGATAGGTATGACTTTCTCCTGCCTTTGTGCTCCTGCAGTGCTTATTCAGAGTGTTCCCTATACCCCTGATATAGGGTGCATTATGAGACCACTGCCCCTAATATATATAACTGAGAAAAAAAGGATGCACAGATTTTGTGAGCACATAACAGTAGCATTTCAGCCAAAATGTTTCTGTCCTCTCAGGAATACCTTTTGAGCTGTTCAGAAAATGCAAGAAATAAACTAAGAAGTCCATAAAAGAAAACAAGAAACCAAGCACACCATCACACTGCCTGTTAAGTGTTGTTCTGTTGTAGATTTTTTTGTTTGTTTTGGAGGGGCTTTTTTAATAAAATAAGGGCAATCCATAATAGTCAAGGCAGATAGGTTGACTGAACTGTTGACAAGCATTCAGTAGTGTTTACTTAATCCTGAAGAAAAGATTTCAACAGACTGCTCCATGTTCTACTAACAGAGACCTGCTGACTCATAGCTTCACAATATAATTAACTTCTTCAGAGAAGGCCAATGCAAAAAATAGCCAGGCAATGAACATGCTATACACAACACCAGACAATATTGTCTTGGCTAATGCAGTACTATCAGCTGCAAGTATAGATTCTTTACAGTGTCACGACTTCTTCTTTTATTTTCTCTTGTAGTGTTATCAAAATTTATTTCCTAATTACTTTTCCTAACTACTCCAGTAGATCATCATAAACTATGAGTTCACATATTTCAAGAGCAATTAATGTATAATTCTAGCTGTTCGAATTTGAGGTATGCCATTAGGAACCAGAATGAATAGGAATCCTCCTACTTCCGTCTACATCTGACATTGGGTAAAGACATCTCTTTGCAAGTAAACCAAGTAGGTCACTCCTTTATGTCATCGTCAAAAGTAGACAATGGTTCAAGGGCCTAGGAAAGGTGGAGTGAAATGATATCTCCCAATTCCATAACAAAAGGTGCTTAATGGCAACACTGAGAAACAACTTGTTAGAAAGTTTTAAGATTTTTTTTGTTTCAGCTGAGTGAAATAATGTCATTCTCTGACACAACAGGTGTCAAAAAATCACTTAAGGCAAGACGCCATAAACAATATAAAATGACGATGCAAACCATATACAATTATGATGCACCAATACACTTCATATTATCAAAATATACAGCAAAAAATAATTTTCAGTTCAATGACAACTTGCTTCTCTGAGCTTGTCATCTGTAAATTTTTCCCCAGTTCTGTCTGAACACCTCTGATTTGATTATTCTTTATAAATACTGCTGATCTGCAAACTTCTTTTTTTGTTTTTTAATCTTCAAATCCATAGTACTAAGCCACCTCCTGTAAATATTTCATATCCATGTATAAAATTTCTCTACCTCACTAAACCACTGCACCTTTTACTTTTGTGGCCTCATATCATTATTTATTTTGTTCCTCTTTTATTCTCTGTCCCAAAGTTTTTGCAATCAGGATCTGACTCTTAATCTAAACTAGTAGGTGTGATCTTAAATGTATCAACTGTTTACATGAAATTAAGTATAAAAACACTATTGACAGTAGAATCATCCTAGTTATTAATTTGAAAACTGGTAAGCTCTTCTTCAGTATAACTCTTACCCTTCTTAGGTACCTAACAAACAAATGTCACATCAAAGACTAAAGTATTGTGAAAACACAAGATTCTTTTGAGAATCTGGTTCTGAATGCTAAGCTGTATATAAAAATTCAACAATTGACTAGTGAGAAAAAAAAAAAAAGCACCTGAACAGCATATTTAATTGATATGGCAATAGCTTTAAAGATATTTAAAGAATAACAAAGACAGAACATATCTGTATGTCACAGAACCAGCAACTTGAGGTTAAATGAAATTTATTGCTCAAACTCCATTAAAGCTCCACCAACATCAACATCAGCTATGGGATATCACAGGAATGCAGCTGTGGGATGTCACACTGCTGAATCCTAAACTTTCTGACCAGTGATCCACATGTGACAATGCACAATTGCTCACCCAAAAGGGAGGGCTCTCAGTCTCAAATGTTACCTTAGACAAAGTCCCAACCCAAGATGAGAGACCCCAGCTACAAACCTGCTGCTCTGAGGAGGGCTGACCCCAAATGGTTGCCCAGTGGGGCTCCTTCTGTACCTTGATCTAACCTGAGCTGTGCTCAGACATGGTCATGTAGCCCCCCCCATGGGCTTAGGACACAAATTCCCCCCCCTGCACCCTCTGACCTACATCTTGCATAGGGCAAGAGCTGCGTATGTGGGGAGCTTTCCTGGGCTCTGTGGGGGAAAGATTTTGAGGGCTTTGGTCAGGGCTTTCTCAGGGTGGGTGCACCTGCCACACTGTGTCATACAAAATGAAGCAAAATTGTAACTTCAGCAGAATGATCAAATTTAAATCAATGAGCAACAACAGATAGAATAACAAATATTCTATGCAGCAAGTTTGCTTACCCTCTTAACTTGTGTAGCCTGAAATTGGATTCCATAGAAATGCAAAGTTTTTCAGATTGTTGAGATCTGAACCTTTATCTTTCCCTGCAGGCTATTTGTATTAATCTGCTTTTCTTGAAGCACAGAGCTGTTAAACTGTTAAAGCTCATTTAAAATGCAGCTGCATTTCTATCAATGGACCTAGATAGTTGAATTATAGATTTTAATTATGCTTTTTGCAATTTGGAGTTTCTTACTTAGAAGTATGCGTAACAAAAAGTATACAGTTAAAGAGCCCTCCTTTATTGATGCTGATCAGTGAATTGTGTCTATATTGACAGCAAGAGAGGGCTTAGTATTTAGAAGATTTATACTTTTTGTTAGTGATTGATATGAAAATCAGCCACCTTTGTTCCCCCATCTCTATTGGTATTTTGTCATGAAATTAAGGCAAAGCAAAAGATGTGAAAATGTATAATGCCTTATGCTTTAAGAATGTGACACAAGAGCATTCCATAGTTGAGTAGCACCCATCCTACAAAATCAGTTAAATACATAACTAGAAAATCAGAATTTACATTTGGAATTTGATGTGTTATTCATCTGACATGTCTGGCTAACTTTTTCAGTCACTTTTCCCAATGAACCAATGCATGAATAAAAGCCTCCTCACCAAATGAGAGTTGCAGCTACAGTCAGCATGCCACCAAGACTGTGAATCTTTAAACAGAAAAGACAGTGTCAATTATTGGTGATGGAGGAAGCCTATTTCTGCAGTCACCTGCATATTGCAGCCATGGGATATCTACAGCTCTGGATGGAGAGAGAAGAAAAATAAAAAAGGTAGGAACAAGCACTGCAGTAAAATGGTAATGGTGAACTCCATTTACTTTTCAGGGTATTATTGGATAGCAAGGAGGAGTGTCTTACTCTATGCTTTGCCTGATTTTGGATAAAACATTCATCTCATACCATCAAATATGCCTTGTGATCGAGTGAAGGCAGATACAGGATAAAACTAATCCTTTCACAAATACCAACTCGACAAGATTTACACAGCAGAAATGCCACGACCACAATAGAGAAGACCAGGAGATAGGAGGTGTTTCGTAGAATCATAGAGTCATAGAATAGTTAGGGTTGGAAACAACCTTAAGATCAAGTTCCAAACTCCCTGACAGTGGCAGGGATGTCTCACACTAGATCACATCACCCAAGTCTGTATCCTATCTGGCCTTGAACACTGCCAGCATTTATCACTTCTTTGGGTATTTAAAATAGGCAATCGCATTCTTTTCTAAAATTGATAATTTCAGTTCATCAGCATTAAAAAAAAAAAACAAAACCACACAATACCCCCCCCCCAAACAAAACAACAAAACAAACCAAGAATCCCACAGTCTGATACAGAAATTACTACAAATTGCTTCATAGGAAATATGATGTGTGTTTCACACTATGCTTGGACCAACATAATTGGGATTAAACTTTCCTTCGGATAGATGAATTGCCTTCTAGTGTTTCAGTTTCCTAGGGAGTCTCTTGGTTTCCAGCGCACTACGGAACAATACTCCATAGAACAGCAGGATAAGAACAGCAATCAAATAAAAAAGCGTTGAACTATTCTTTTCCTCTATATTCATGTTTATTCAGGAGTAACTTAGGACTCTCAGTTACTGGTGTTTAGAATTGATCCTAGAGGAAAAAAAAAAAAAAAAATCCAAGAAAATCAGATGTTCGGGACATTTGGGGTGGTGTTTGGGATAAAAAGGAAATTTTTTACAATCTCTTATATATCGGATATAGAAACAAACTCATGTTTGCTTTCAAGTTTGAATATAAGTTTTCAAAGAATCCTTAAAAATTTGAAATTTTCATTTCACTGGCCACTGACTTTCTATTAAGAGCATTTTGGTGGAAAATTACTGACAGCTCAGTAACTACCAGGGTAGCTATCACAGTTACGTACTGCATACATTAGTAGATGAAGAACTCACAAAAATTAAATGTGTAGCCCTTGACACATTAGTTGTGAAGGCCATCTTCTGCTTCTGCCTATAAGAAGTGTGACCATTCCTTATTTCACAGCATGAGAATTAAATCTCCATACTACTGTTACAAATTCCACCATTTCTTATCAGTGATAAAAATATCTCTTTTTCTGTCAGAAAAGAGTTAAATAAAATCTTAATCCTTTTGCTGGATTAGTCTCAGCATCAAGTCCACAGCAGACACGCATTTTTTTCCTCTGTGTATGCCTATTTACCATGAAGATTAACATACAATCTCATGTTAGTCTAAACCCATGAATGACCATAGTCAGTTAGTTCAGACCCTCTGCTTTAACTACAGATGATTTACTTTGTCTGACATAGTAAGTTTATTACCCTAGAATACTAATCTACAGGCAATTCCATGTCATTTTTGCATAATATTGTTGTTACAGTGATAGTGTGCTCCCTGATTTTCAGGACCTAGCAACAACCAAAGGGTAAATAACTAGAGGGGCTTTGCCCAGCATATCTGTAATGTGAAGTCTTTCATTTTGCTTTAGTATTACATGGGCATGAGTCCCTGCCCATGGCACAGGGGTTGAAACTCAATGATCTTAAGGTCCTTTCCAACCCTAACTATTCTATGAGTCTGTTTCAGCATTGATTAAAAGGTATTACCTGACCTTGTGACAGAAGAAAATGTAATGATTTTTTTTCAGTGAAGCATTAAAAAGAGCAACTGTATTTGACTACACTTGGAGTACTGTGTACAGTTCTGGTGTCCTCAGCATCAAAAGGACATGGAACTATTGGAACAAGTCCAGGGGAGGGCCACAAGGATGATCATGGGACTGGAGCACCTCCCATATGAAGATAGGCTGAGAAAGTTGGGGCTGTTCAGCCTGGAGAAGAGAAAGCTGCTTGGAGACAGCTTAGCAGCCTTCCAATATCTGAAGGGGGCCTATAAGGAAGTGTGAGGTGTCCCTGAATATGGCAGGGGGGCTGGAATTAGATGATCTTAAGACCCTTTCGAAACTAACTATTCTATGATTCTGTGATTCTGAGTTATACGCTGTGAGCCACCTTCCACTGAACATTTTGCTAAGACCCAACAGATGAGACACTCAGTAACGTATCTCATGAAATTATAAATTTACAAGAACTATATTGATTAATAGTGTTAAGGTGCAGAAGAAAATCTTTCATGCAGTCTGATTGTCTGAATGATGAAAGCCACACAGCTTCTTGCATTCTTTCTTAGACTTATTGAATGTTTTGGGTTGGAAGGGACCTTAAAGATCATCTAGTTCCAATCCCCTGCCACAGGCAGGGATACCTTCCACTATACCAGGTTGTTCAAAGCCCCATTCAACCTGGCTTTGAGCACTGCCGGGGATGGGGCAGTCACAGCTTCTCTGGGAAATCTGTTCCAATTACTGTAACAGAACCAGTCCTTTTCAGGGAGAGATTAATACTGATTTGTACATGTGAACCATACATGGGAATTCCCTAAGATTCAACTGAATTAGAAACTGAAGTCATGTCTTCTCAGCTTTTGTTGTCTAGAAAATCTCATTTTGTATTAACATAAAAACCAAACAAAGGATGTTTATGCTGTCAACAATGATAGAAATTCTTGCAAACCCACTCGTGATGTGGAATTCTCATGTTTCAACTGTGAAAACAAGAGAAATAGCATAAAGTAAGTGTGACTGTCATGAATAAAATTTTGTCTCCCACTAAATATAGAATAGGTACACGGAGACATTTTTAAATGTTTAAATGTGATTTTTAATGTCTTTTTAAATTTTTTTAAGTGCTTATTTTGTTTGGGTTTTTGTCTCTCATGACAGAAAGGGTGAATGTCAGGGTACTTAATATATTGTGCTCATAACTAACATTCCTTGATGGTTTTGGCAAGAATGAGACACATACCCAAGTCACACAGAACTTCAATGTCAGAACCGAGAAACAAGCACACATTTGTTTGAGCTTATTTAGGCCAAAGAGACGGCAGTAAAAATAGACATAACTGTTACTTCTTCAGGCAAAATTTTAAATAGACAGATGGACCTTCAAAGTCAACCATATGAGAAATAGTTTTACTGAAAAGCAAATTTCATAGGCAATTCAAATAAAATTATCTTTCAGATGCTATTCAATCCCTGACACCAAGAAAAAAAGTGAAAAAACAAATGTGTCTAAGCATGAAAGCAGCAATAAAATGCAGAGTAGTGAGTTTTTTAAGAGGCATATGAAAGAATTGATCAGGATGCAGGTTTGTGTTATTAGTCACAACGTGGGCACACAACCTGGGCACTGAACTCAGCATCAACTTCTTTCAGATTCCTTGATAGTCAGGAGTTATGCACAACTTGTCATATTTTTCAGACATACTGACAGGTGCTATCAGAGAGTTCACTGTCCGAACATGAGCACATATCGGATCCACAAGTTGAAAATACAGGTGGAAAATCTGTGGCATATGGATTTCATACGACATTATCACACAAGGAATCTGTGGAAAACTGGGAGTTAAATATAGAGCTTCTGTTGCCACATGCATACTCTTTTTTTTTTTTTTTTGTACACACATAGAAAAACTATAGTTTCCCGGGTTCAGCTGTAACCATTATTTTTCTCTTTCTCAAACTGCGCTTAAACCATGACACAAGGCCAATTTCATTAACTGTATTCCAAATCATGTAGAAAGATAAATGAAAAAAATGGTTCCATCAGCCCCTGTATGAAATAGAAGGTTCATGTTAGTGTGTTTCAGTTACAGGTTCTCATATTTCTTTTATTGTAGGCACAGCTAAAGTTTCATGTAAGTGGCATAATCTAGAGTTCACCAAAAGCATAGCAAAATGGAGCAAGAGCTGACAGAATGCTTCTGACAGAGGCATTTTAATAGAAGGAATTGACGGGGACAGGTCTTTTGACAGCGCCAGCATCACTTTCATCAGGAAGTGTCCATACTAAACTTCATTAACATATTGGTCAAAGGCGCTGATTCAGACATCTGACTGTAGACGATATGTTTCTTTTTATAATAAACAATATTCTCCTTAATTAAAAAATGTTAATAAACTCATTTAATTTTCACCTATCCATATTTTTCTATATATGTAAGTATATACATGAACATGTGTACATATATTTACACATAAACATATATAAACACACATGAATTCATATGCACATACATTCACTCTAACAGTAATCACAAATATTTGGGTTCTAGAAGCCAGTAACTGAACAAATGTCACATACTACATGTTTTCCACTTATTCTATTTTATTGAATCGTGTGGTTTGCTTCCAGAAGCATCATTAGATATTTTATAGTATTAAAATGGAAATGAACAGGTTTTTGCAACAAGAGACCTTACTACGAGTTCTGCATTTTTAAACAGTTGAAATTACTATGTTTTCATTTATTTTGCATGGTTAAATATGCAAAATGTTGACAAAAATTTTATTCTGTTTATTAATGCAAGTTAACACATAGGTTATGCTGTGTAATTTTAGAATTTAGTTATATTATTATAACCTATAGTCAGTATTTTGCATAAATGGCTAAAGTCGTGGTTAAATAAAATACATCTACATGTAATTGGATAAAAAGTGTAAACGGATAAGCAAAGCTGATATTGTTAATTGCATTCCTAGTAAAACATTCCATTTTATTATTAGCAGTCAGGGTGTAAGTTAAAAATCCCTATTTTAAAATTTCAAGAACTATAAGAGTATAGTTCAGAAATCGTTAATATACAAGTACTTATTTTAAATTACTCACAATCATATTTCATCAGGTCTCAGATGCTGCTGAACTTTCCAATATTTGGTAGAATATGCGTTATGCTTTTCATTTTTAAATATGTTAAAGTCATGTAAGTCAAAACCTGTAAATGTATTTAGTGCTTGGGAAATGCAGCATTTTTGAAGCCAGATGCTACCTTTTCTATGCATGTGACACCGGCATATGCAACTTCAAAATTGCTAGTGAGCTTGTGTGTGCTGTCATGTGAGACCTCATTTGGAGTATTGTCTACAGTTACGGTGTCCTCAACATCAAAAGGACATGGAACTATTGGAACAAGTCCAGGGGAGGGCCACAAGGATGATCAGGGGACTGGAGCACCTCCCATATGAAGATAGGCTGAGAAAGTTGGGGCTGTTCAGC
>JAOEHY010005790.1:0-35373 GCA_025447955.1 Psilopsiagon aurifrons | reverse complement strand
GCCCTGCGCTGCCCTGCGCTGCTCCGCGCTGCTCCGCGCTGCTCCGCTCCGCCCCGCTCCGCCCCCCCTGCCGGGGCGTCCCTGGTACTCCGCAGCGCCCGTGGCGGTGGCCTCGCTGCCGCTGCAGCCCGCCTGCGGGCCGTTCGTGCCGGGGCCGGCGGGCTGAAGAGGGGTATGGCGCTGCGAGGCCAGAGAGCCCCGCGTGGCGTTAGGCTGCCCGGGTACTGTCAGGGTGAAATGGGGTGTGCTGTGTCACCGACATAAGTGGAGTTGTTTTCCTGTGCGTAGGGTAGAAGCCATTTGTTTTACTCAGGTTATGGAAAGGCTTAAGAATCATAAAATGGCATGAAGTCACTATCGATTTTCCTCAAAGTAATGCTTTTAGGAAATAAAGTTATGTTCTCCTGTCTTGGTATAAACGTGGTTGATTGTGGTGGGGGTTGTTTTGTTTCAACTGGACTAATACTATGAAACATTACTTAGATGGAGCTCCTGCTGGCTTCATTATGGAATTTGGCTTAAATATCCACGTGATAAAATTTGAATGGGTGCTTTGGTCCCCTCCATTTAAACACATAACCACAACCCATACTGCTTGTGACGGCAGTGAGATTGGTATTTGACCACAGTTTCAACTATCACAACCAAATCCCATCAGCTTCAGTGAAGCCAAGCTTGGTGTATTTTTATGCATTGCTTCACCAGAAAGTTGTTAACCTGTTAAATGTATTCAGTTTCAGGCTATTTAGACATACGGATCTGCAGGTACAGCTTCATTGGCTGGAGCTGCTAGTGGCTACAAACCATGAAGAAACTTTTTGCATAAAACTTGCACATGACTGTGGCCATGGCATCTTCAACGAACTTAGATGTTGCAGCCCAGTTAATTGTGGAAGAATGCACTGCTAGCTACAGCCTTCCACCCATGCCGGACATCAAAGTGGAGCATCAGCTTGACTGTAGCACAGAGGAAGGCCCAGCTCAGAGTGTTACCATGGGAATGAAATTCATTTTGCCCAATAGATTTGATATGAATGTCTGCTCACGATTTGTGAAATCTTTGAATGAAGAGGACAGTAAAAATATTCAAGACCAAGTTAACTCTGACCTTGAAGTGGCATCTGTCTTATTTAAAGGTTGAACTTTATGGTACAAATTGTTACGTATGAACTGTGTCATCCTGTTAAACAGCTACTTTTTAAAAAAAAGTTTCTGCCTTATACATGTGTTAATCAATAATAGTTGTCTAGAATTTCTTACCCATCTGTTTTTATTATATACTTAATGAATTATTATTGTAAAATTAATTTCCTCCATATAAGTTTTAAAACATTTTTAGGTTTTGGGGTTTTTTTAATTGAAAAAGTAGTGGCACAACAAGTCTCTGATTTAATTTAATAAGAGCTGATGTTGATCACAAAAACAAGTTTACTTCTTTTGTGTATCGTGTTCTACCACATGCTACATGTCGTTGAGGGGGTGTATCTGCAAAACACTACTGAAAGCACTCTATGATCGTTTTAACCTCAGTAGCTTCCTGCAGCAGGTTTTATCCTTTCAGTGGTACCGATGACAAAATAGCATAGCTTGTGTCATTGATTTTGTTTTATCAATATGGATGTACGAAGCCTGTAGTTGTTGCATTGATTGGCTTGCTGGTGCAGCTTCATACTACTTGAAAGTGAATGTTACTCCAGTTCTGGATCACTGTAGCTGTATCTATCTCCAGCCATTGCTGGTCAGCTTCATCAGAACTGATCCATGCTTTTTCATGGCTAAACATGTTGATAGAGAACAGAATTAGGACTTCCGGCTATTTCTCCTTAACAGTTGTGATTTCCAGTGCTTGCTGTCATATTTCAGACTCTTAGTGATGTATCTTTTCATGAGGTTGAATTTGACCTGTTTTCTACAACACATACAAACACAGGCCTATTGTCAATTTTGATAGTTTCTCTGGTTTGTATTGTTGGCTGCATTTCATTGTAGCCATTGTAATTTTCAAACTTTCTTGATTTGCAGGCCCTAAGTGCTTACTAGTGGAGCTGCAGACCTGAACGGCAGATTTAGACCCATCAGCAGTAGGGTGGTTTTTCTTAGGTAATATTTGTGAACCCCTTAGAAGTAGTCCTGCAGATCCAGGTACCACAGGTCAAAAATCCCTGGTAGGTCTCTTAGTTTGATCAAGTCAGCTGTAGCAATTTGATAAGCAAACAAAATGTAATTTCATTTTCATGCAGTTACCCTGTAATTGTAATTGGTTGTCTCCCTGAATTTGCACTTGGGTTTATGATCATGAGCTTCTTTATGGTATGAGTTCAGTGTGGCTGTTACTTTCCAGTCAGTAATTACTGTTGCACAGTGGTATCAAGTCAGTTTAGCCAGTAATGGAGCTTAATCTTTCAATATGTATTTCCAGTATTTAATCAGTTAGCTTCTTAAAAATTACTTGGCTCCTCAGCTACT
The DNA here is from genome assembly GCA_025447955.1 of Psilopsiagon aurifrons. NCBI lineage: Eukaryota > Metazoa > Chordata > Aves > Psittaciformes > Psittacidae > Psilopsiagon > Psilopsiagon aurifrons. Next base: position 32,907 of record JAOEHY010005790.1, on the reverse strand, counting down.
TCTGAAAGCTAATAGTTACTTTTAAGAAGCAGATGATGGACATAATTCTGTAATAAAATGCCATTAGATTCTAATAGAAAGCTGGGAAAGTTAGTACAGATGAACATAGCACCACTGCATAACTTCCCACATTCTAAGTGGTGACTTGCTGTTGCATTTTATGGAAGTTACTGTGGAATATCTCTCGTCCTGCTGGATTAAGTATTAATAAGGCATTCATAATGCAGTAACAGATTTATCCAGCAGAAGTGTAAGAAGTCCTGGTGAAGAAAATTAGTGAAGGTAGTCTTGGGGAGTAGGCAAAGGGATGATCTGAGCAGTTACCTGACTGCATGGCTGACTGAAGTTGCATCATGTTATTGTACTGGAGAGCATTAATAGGGATGTAGTAGGCTATGTGGGGCTCTCGTACCTGATAAATCCATGCCAGGTGCTGTTGAAAGTCTGGATGAAGGCTTAACTTCATTTAGACACCGAATTTGTATGACTTTATGCTGTAGTGAATACTGAACATGTGGGTAGCAGCATTGTTCTATGCAAGAAATGAAAACAGCTGTTTGACAATACACAGTGGAAAAGCACATGTCACAAAGCTTACTTAACATGAGTTTTAAAGATCTTGTGACACTGGTGCCTTCTGGTTTGACTTAAAATCAGTGGCTTGCTTTTAATGCTCTTACTAGTACTGAAATCCCTGTCTGTTTTCTCTGTTCAATGTAGCTGAATGCAACAGCCACACTTCTCCTTCCCCTGGTATCCAAGTAAGACATGTTTATACTCCATCAACTACTAAGCATTTCTCGCCAATAAAACAATCAACTACCCTAACTAACAAACACAGGGGAAATGAAGTCTCTACAACACCTCTGCTTGTAAACTGTAAGTATCCTGACTAACTGTTAATTATTTTGTGAACCTTGGGTTAGATGGCTGAGAGATTTTTCTATTTTTTTCCTTCAGTGTTTTAATAAACTTTTATTTAAGGAGAAAACACTGAGACAGTCTTGTCTGATTTCATATGATTCCAACTGTGAAATAATAATCCACCTGCTGTTTTGAATTCATGTCTGAAGTGTATTTTCCAGAAAGGATCCAATTCTTGCTTAAAAAAAAAAACAGGTTAAGATTCTTCTGATCCTTTCTGAGCTTTAAGTCAGTGTGCTTCTTTTACTTGTTTTCAGATGTTTACATCTTGTAAAATTTATTAAAATTAGATGATTGGTAAGCGCTACAAACTCATACAGCAAATGTCATGATTGCCACATATCTTGAAAGGCAGTACTATTTATGGGGTTTTGTTATTTGATAAGTATTTTCTTTATAAATTAATTCTGTGTAATTCATTTATAAATTGTTTCATCTGTAGATTATAAATTCAGTGTTAAAAAAAAAATGAAAAAAAAAAGGCCGCTTGCATTGGAAAAATTAATCTGGAGCTGCAAGGTAGGCCATGAGCAAAATACAGTCTTTCTGAAAAAAATAGAACTTTCATGTTTCATGTAGTTAATAGGAGAAGGACAGTGAACAGTATGTATTATGTACTTGTTAGCTAATTTTGTTGTTATATAATGTGTATAATTTATTGTATATATTCCCTCCTGACCACCTTTCCAACGTCTTGGTATTGAAGACCAGCTTTGATAAGTTTAAAACAAGCCTGCAATCCCTTTTTTCCCCTGTAGATACAGATGTCATGTCTTGTAATAGTTTTGGAATGCCTGATGTATTCCACATTGCAGTGAGTGAGAGTCATGCCACAGGCTCACTGAGTAGTGTGACAGGTCTCCTGACATGTGATCTCTTAGGTGTCATCTTAAAACTACGTAACCTCAATTGAACAGAAGATGCCTATTTTCATTTGATAAATGTTCTTAATATGATCTTGGATTGCTGGCCAAGCACCAGGGAGCATGTTGGCATGTAAAGAGTCAATGTGGGAAGTATCTTCTGCTTTTTAGTACAATTTCTACCGTGGTTAAAAAATGACCTAAAGCTGTGAAACATTTTGAAAACTTTTTAAGGTAGTGATTTTAGTTCAGAGTATAATGTGAAACCTATCTACATTCTCAAATCCATGTTCTGTACTGCTTAAGCCAAATTCCAAATACAGCAGAATGAAAATTGGTATGTGTGGCGCATGATTTTCCTTCCTTTTTTTCAGCTTTATCAGTTCATCAGCTGGCTGCTCAGGGAGAAATGTTGTATCTTGCCACGCGTATTGAACAAGGTGAGACAGAAGGAGAGTAAATCTCTTCCTTTTTATTTTGGGGCATTCATACGCCGTTGTGCTTAACTTTTCCCAAAAAAACGTAAGAAAAAATAAAATCCTAAATTCTAGAACAAATTGAAGGATATTTCACATACTGTTCTTTGCAGATGTGGGCTTTTGTTTCACATCAGTCTTTCATTCACTACTTCCTGTGATTTTTGTTTTAAATGAAACATTAGCGTTAATAGGAGTTGTAGGTAAATCCCTTCCTCCGCCTGCTCCCCAGCTATATATGTAATCCATAGAAATGAGAGGGGAGAATCTGTTCTATCAGAAGAGTTGTTATTTTTTAATTGTTAATATCTTCTTAATTTAAAACAATGGCTTTCCAATTTTATTTAATCAATCAATGTATAGAGCTGTATGCTGGTAATTTAAACCATGACTCACACCCACAATATAATAGTGCTGCTCAGTCTGAGTTGTATGATAGTCTTCAGTGTGACATTTGTGTGCCCATAATGCATAGCATATTGAATTGAGTAATATACTGTTAATACTATAAGGGAGTATACTGTTAATAGTATATTATTACAGTAGTAGTAATCAGCCATGCTTTCAGTGCATCTTTGTTGAAATGTTTGCTGGAAAGCAAGTGATGAGTCTCTGAGTCTGTATACTTTGTAATATATATGGCAGACAAATAGGTTCTGGAGTATCAGCAAAAAATACATACTCTAGTGCTGTGATAGGCATAGGATTTTTTAAGTACTTTAATATTTTTTACAAATTCCAACTCAACTATTTCAGCCAGCCAAATGTTAAATTATTTTCTTTTTCCTTCTTCCAGCTGCACTAGAAGTAGACCTTAATTGTTTCCACAAAACACCCTATTGATTACATGAACTCTAGGGGGAATGTAGGTATACTATCTATATTGCTTTACAAGATAATTCTTCACAGGATTTTGTGGCTCAGTCTTTTGAAAAACAAACAAACAAACAAACAAACACACCTTTCTGCAATATAATACAGACTGTCCCTCTTCATTTTTCAAACAGCCCTTCTCTTTTCTCTGAAGATAAAGCCCAGATTACTGACAACTTGTAATATTTCTGAGTAGAAACAGAGCTTGATTTATAGAGCTTAAAAAATGAATAAACCCAATTCTTAAATTTTACTTCGCTCAGTTGAATGTTTTTTCTTTCTTGGACAAAGATATTTGCACCAACATTGTAATAGATTTTTGTCTTTAAAGTTAAGGTAAGAATAACTTTTAGGCCTCATTGGTATCTCAGTCCGTTCACCATGAATACATCAGTGAATTTCACAAGCTTCTACTATGCATTAGTGAAAGAGATTACTAAATGACATATTTATCTTTAAACAGAAAATGTAATCAATCATAAGGATGAAGAAGGCTTTACCCCTCTCATGTGGGCTGCAGCTCATGGGCAGATAGCAATAGTGGAATTTCTCCTCCAAAATGTAAGGAAATAAACACACCTCATTTTAAATTACTTTTCTTTTTAGTTCAGTTTGCCTTCTGTTTTTTTTTTTTTCAATGCTGCTACACACTTGAAAGTTTTAAAGTCAAGTTCTGTGTAAAACCTCACATTTAAAAAAAGTGTGGTTAATTTGATTTGTTGTTGTTATAATTTCAGGGTGCAGATCCTCAAATTTTGGGGAAAGGACGAGAAAGTGCCCTCTCACTGGCTTGCAGTAAAGGATACACAGATATTGTCAAAATGCTGCTTGACTGTGGAGTTGATGTCAATGAATATGACTGGGTAAGACTCTAGCTCTGATTTTTGTCAGAAGATGCTTTGGTCAGAAATTTGGACCACTTTGGTCAGAAATTTGAACCAGGGCATAGCACTGTTTTGGGTTTTAAAATTATTCTACCTCTTCTAAAATACCTGAGAGTTTCAGAACTTCTATAGGATAGAAGTTGGCCTTTCTAGTTCTGGGTTGTTAGCAAAAAGAGAATGAGACTAACACTGAGTCCTTCTAGAAGTCTGCAGTCTAAACAGTAGACAAAAAAAAAATAAAAATTGAAGTTCCAAAGCAGAATCTCGTTTTTATAAAACATATTAAGTTTCTTACTGATACATAGAAGTGTATTGGTGTGTTAGTGGATTACGATTGCAAGGCTGCTCAGTCGTTAAGTTTCTAAGGCTTTTCTTGCATTCGCAGAATGGAGGCACACCTCTACTATATGCAGTACATGGGAACCATGTGAAATGTGTAAAAATTCTCCTTGGTAAGCAGACTGTCCCAACTTTATTATGAGTAATAATACTGAGTATTGCCAGTTCTCATTGTCAGAAGGATGAGTTTCTTTTCCTGTTTTACATAGAAAGTGGTGCTGATCCAACTATAGAAACAGATGCTGGCTATAATTCCATGGATTTGGCTGTAGCCTTGGGCTATCGGAGTGGTGAGTATTGCAAATGTAAATTCTTTGATTTTGTTTTTTACTGCTCCTTGTTTATGTAGCTGCTGCGATGATCTAATAGAAGTTTTGCAGCTGTTAGAAAGTCTCTATCCTCCAAGTCTTATTACACCTAAATGTATCGGCCCAAAATGGGTAGGAATTTCTGTCCCTGTCTCAGAAAGCCAAGTGCCTAGTACAGAAACATCACTGACCTGGACCTGCGTCTGTGGGCACGGATAATAGTGTGCAGGGCTGATGGAGCCCTGAGATGCTCCCCCACTGTATACAAAAAGGTGTGTGTTGCACCAGACAATGGTAAGAGACCCACAGCCCTCCTCACCCACTCACCCTGGCACTTTTTTGATTGGCATGATGTGATAATAGTTTGCAAAACCTTCTTACTTTGTCAGACTAGCTCCAGTTTTTCTTGGAGACAAACAGTAACGGCCAGGATCACTGAATTAGGTTACCTGACTTGTTTCTGTAATAAAGAGGCAAAGAAAGGATTCTTCATTGTTTTTTCCTCATGCTGCCCTCATTCTGAAAACTGTGAAATGCCTGGCGTTACAGAAATGAGCTGCAACCTGAAATAAGCCCAGCACTGCATGTTTAGCTGCTCTAACCAAGGCCCTGTACTTACGGAGTGGCAGTAACATTATTAATGTCTAGATATAGGACTACTTAAAAAGTTCAGTCTCAAAACATTCTACAGAAGTAGTTTTTAATAAACATTTTTTTCCCTACTTTCCATTTATAGGCTTAAAAATTTGTTTTCCATATGCTATCAGCCTTTTCAAACTAGAGAACAGATCATCAGCTCAAAAACCCATCATCTGTGTTACTGGGTGTACTGGTTTTGCAATATATGAGGTTTTTATTTTCTGGAGGGATGCAAACTCTCTTCCCACAGTGAATTTATTCCTGTTTGATTTTTTTTATTTAATGATTGTACAGGACAATCTGGCATCTACCAGGAAAAAATAGTATAGCCCTAAAAATGTGAAAAAAACATTGAACACTGATTAACTTGGTCTTTTTCTCTGCTTTAGTTCAACAGGTTATTGAGTCTCATTTATTAAAGCTACTTCAAAATATCAAGGAATAATGGTTGGCTCTTTTGCGGATGTCAGTTCTTGGCTTGGACGTCTGTACTGCACTGCTTTTTAGCCCTGTAATCAGTGACAAGGGTTAGTTGTTTTTAACTTTACCTCAGTTCAACTATTTGCTGGTATTAGTTAAGCTTTTTAATATTCTTCCTCTTTCATTGTTGTTCATAAAATTATGCACTGTCATCCTTTTCTTAAAAATATTTTATATAATTTTAGAAGAGTAAGTCAGTTGTGCATGAAAATATTTGTAAACATAACCAGTTTTGAACATCTACATGTTTACACTGAATGCAGGGGGTGGCTCTGTGACATGTGTCTTATTTCATGTCATTGATACATGTTCCCAGGACAAAATTTGTTTAGATAATTGAGGTGTGTCACCATAGAAGATACACATTTTTAGTATTACCAATAATAAAATATGCACCAGATGTGATTGTTTTCAAGATCACCAGTTAATACTACTGCATAAGCTTTTGGCTTTATCTTATTTTTAAGTTGGTAGTAAATTGAAGGGCTTTGGTGATGGCAGTTTAATGCCTACCTGATTTCTTCCTATGTCGCTTCCTGTTGTAGTCCTGAAACAGCTAGGGTAGAGCATCCTAGGTAGAAACTTCCATGATAAAATGAAGCCAAATTACACGTGCAGAATTCCTAGCTCCTAAATACCCTCCGTGCAGTGGCTGAAAGCAGCCATCAGCTGTATAGGAAGACAAGCCAAATCCTACTGCATTCCAGCCTTCTTCAGCCAAAGTGTGCTCCTTCGGATCATAGAATCATAGGCTATCTCCAGATGGAAGGGACGCATAAGGGTCATTGAGTCCAACTCCCTGCTCCTTGCAGGACTACCTAAAACTGAACCATATGAACTTCGCCCAGGTGGCCCTTGAACTCTGACAGACATGGTACCGTGACTGCTTCCCTGGGAAGCTTGTTCCAGCGACCAACTACCATTTGCCTGAGGAACTTTCTCCTAATGTCCAAACTGAACTTTCTCTGACACATCTCCATTCCATTTGGTCACCGGAGAGAGATCAGCACTTCTCCCTCTGCTGCTGCCCCTTGAGGCAGTTGTAGCCTGTGATGAAGTCACCCCTCAGTCTTCTCCAAGCTGAGCAAACCAAGTAACCTCAGCTGCTCCTCAGAAGTCTTACCATCAAGGCCTTTCACCATGTTGGTCAGTCTCATCTGGACACACTCTAATGGCTTGATGTCATTCTGATACTGAGGTATCCAGAACTGCACACAGTACTCAAGTTAGAGCCACACCGGTGCAGTCAGGAGTGGGACAATCAGTCACCTCCCTTGACCAGCCAGCTATACTGTTCTTGATGTACCCCAGGTCACAGTTGGCCCTTCTGGCTGCCAGGGCACACTGTTGACTCACATTCAACTTGCCATCAATTCAAACCCATAGAACTCTCTTTGTAGGGCTGCTGTCCAGCCTCTCATCCCCTCCTTTGTTCAAGTAGAGCAGCAATTATGATTTTGAGATTAGTTTAAAAATTAGGCAGTGTGCATTGGTTTGCTGAGTCCCCTGTACTGAGTAATGGGACATGTGATAGTTTTGGGTAAATAATAGATAAACTTTTGGAAGAGACTGCTCAGAAGCTTTTTCCCTGACTGTACATAGAGACTTCTGTAGTGTTCGCATGTTTTCATAAGCATTTCTCCATTGTGTCCACTAGAGGTCTAGCATCCAGGCACATAGGTGCACCCCTAGCCCCTGCCTTTCTTCCTTGCTCCATGTAATGTTTCTATTTGAAAATATTCCATACACAAAGGAAATCAGTACTGTTTAAAGTACATGCATTGTGATCCTGACCAAGGATACTGGAAGGCTGGGGAATAATCCAGCCGAGTTCTTCTGAGCCAGAGCCAGAAAAATAACTCAAAACATTAACTTTTGTTATTTCAAAGTGACTAGATATGCAATAGGGGATAATGTAAAGAAAAAAAGATCCAAACCTACATGGATTAAACCTGAATTTCTGGCCAAATTTCTCTATAACTCCACTGAAACATCAGTGGTGTATAGAAGGTGTAAATTGGGCAAAAATTAACCTCTGAAAGGTTGTGCAAGAGCAAGTTCAGCGATCCATTTCTTTCATGAAGCTGAAAACTGAAATGTAATGAACCTAAGGTGAAGGGACGTGAAGCAGGAAAATGTAATTGACCCTGCTGATGCTGGTGAGATCCTTGCTGCATTTGAGTATTCTCTCTCCCAGACTTTAACACGTGTATTTTTTATGTAGTTTTACAACAGTTTCACTGTATCATGCATGATTAAATCAGATGAAAGAAACAGTAAATCCAGCATGCCTTCAAAGCAAGGTAGGGAAATTGTTTTGTAATTAAAATCCTGAAAAATGGTGTCTTCCTACAAGTAATTTTAAAATAACATGAAGTAGCCATTGCTGTAAAAATTGCATATTATAAATACTGAGATTTAATGGCTGATGTAAAAACAAATGTCAAATTTCCATGTTTATTGAAAAGCAAAGCAAAAATAATGCAAACCATCTTTTCTGGAAACATTGTAACCTGACCTATTTCTGATTATTTTCTGGGACACTTTGTGTATGGACATGCTATACAAGTAGGCGTAAGTACCAGAATTTGCTTTTTGTGTATTATTTGTGTTACAGGAAAATACTTGTTCTAAATGATGAACATTCTTTATCTGCTTTGTATTTTGTCTTGCACTTCAGTAAGCATTGAGTTAATATATAGGAAATAAACTGACTAATTCTTAACCGTTGCCTGATAATGTATCATACAGAGAGATATTGAAATAGAGGTATACTGATTAAGACAGCAAAATGTAAAATTTCTCCCATCTTTTTTGCTGTAGAATTTCAACTGATTGTCAGATAGTCATCACCACACATCCCACAAAAGCAAGCACAGAGGTAAAGATGATCATCTTTCAGAAGCCATTCACTGCATTAAGAACCCTTTCTATAGCATAACAGTATGCTGAGGCAAAGAATTTGGAATTGAAGTTTTCTGTGGCTCTTTGTGAGGGCCCTGCAGGGAACAGGCAGCAGTATTTCATAAGCTATGATTCAGGCACCCTGAGGGAAACTTAGAGTTAGAAAACTGGGAGCAGAGGGGGGAAAATTTATGCAAAGAAAAAGCTTTACTCACTGGAAAAAGTCACTGTCAAAAAAGCCCAGACAACTTGATTATGCAATATATTAACAGCATGCTTCACTCCACGTACTTCATATTTCTCTGAGGCACAACAATGAATTTGTTTTTCTTGGTGTAAATACTTCTCAGTATTCAGTTTTCTTTGTTTATAGTGGTAAAAAATGTAAAGCCCCTGATTCAGCATTGGTAACTGTTCTGAAACACCAGCCTGCTGATTTTGTTTTAGTGAACCATCTCTGTAGCCTTTCATGGCAGGGAGATGACACTAGGAGTTACCTTTGAGCCATAGCCATGGCTCTGAAGGCAGCAGTGGTTCCTTGCCATGGCATCCCAAAGACCAGAGGCAGACAAAATCTTAACTCCGAGTTGATTCTCTCTAAACAGTCTACCAAAAGCTCTTGCCAATGTCATTTCTTACAGAAGTGTCAAGTATCAATTTTTTGTATAATATCAATATTAACTGACATTAAATGACAGCATACTGTATCTCAGAGTGTTAGCAAGCAAGTTGCTGTTCCCAGTTAACTCTTTTACCAAATTCAGTGTGCAGCATGTAATCACAGATGTCATAAACTCTGCCTTGTAAAGCAGATTGCCTGGCAGTTTCATGTAGTAGTAACAGACAAATGCTTCAGAGCTACACAAAGTCTCTGTCTTGTTCATTCACATTTGACTTCGCAGGGTATTCTGGTCTTTTTAACAGAGCAAGTACTCAACAAACACTGCAAGGCAGTGGGTATGGTGTTTGTCAGATTTAACATCCTGGCTGCAACTGCTCAGAAACCTTGCAGTACAAGACAGGCAGGCTTTATCTGTGTTGCAGGGAAATGAAAGAAAGCTGAAGAAGCAACCAGCTCTGTTCACTGAGGGCAATACAGGTGCGAAAATTCCACCATGGAGACCACAATGTTACACATCCACTCTGTAATTGCTCAAAGCATTTCTGCTTTCAGTTGAGCAGTGACTGAGATAGAAACTGAACCAACAAAGACAGTGAAGAATAACCAGATTAATATTTGATTAAAAGAAGTTAAGATGCTGTCTGTAAACTGATTCTTAAAGGAACTGTGACCAGTACACCCTGCTCCCAAACCCTACTCTATGCAGTCAGCATAATTAGTGTAACTAGTGCCATTTTATGAGGGGAGCAGCCACCCTCTGGGGTCAACCACATCATGTACTCATTCCCTTTCCCATCATTTTCAGGCCCTGAAGGTCCTGTGCACTAAGTAGACAAAGGAAATAGATTTCTCCTTCCCCTTCCTACCAGCCTCAGTTCCTAGGCATGAGGCCGATTACTCCTGTCCTTACTGTCCTTCCAGGCTTCAGGCACTCAGACTGCCTGGTGATGTTGATGACCCTGACACACAACAAGGATGGTAACAGCACCAGAGCACTGTCTGCAAAATCAAACACTTACGAGTCCTAACAGGTAACATGGACCAGAACTGCTGCTGGCCACTGAGACTAACACCTGCCCAGGACACCTCCATTGTGTCTTCTGCTTCTTCCAATAACTGAGGGAGTGCCTCATTCTTTTGTATAATTAAAATATAGGTTATGATTGTTATATTGATACAACAAACCAGGTATTAAGATCTGATCTTCAGATGGTCCAGGTGATTAGAAATTGTAAAATAAATTGTGTCATGGACTCTGTATTATGCTACTCAGATGTACTACATTGATTCTGCTTGGAGAAATCCTGTACCTTCTAATAATAAATTCTGTGCTATACAAATAGTAGTATCTCAAGGAAAAAAAAAAAAAAAATAAGAAGGTTCAATTGTAACTGTAACTTAGTGCTGTTACCATTCTGCCAAGGATCCCTAAAAAGAACCTGTCTGTCCTCTTGAGTGCCAGGTGACAGAAGTGTAACTTTAAATCTGTACATTTTCATCCAGACAGGATTCAGTCAAGTGAGGAGTTAATCATGTGCAATGTTAGCACTACTATTAGCATGTAAATCTGATGAGCACTTTGTAACACTCTCCCCCTCTCTTCTGGTTTTCCCTGGGGCTGTTACTGGTTCCACTCTGTTGCTTTCTTTGTTCATCAGTCTTGTTCTTTGAATTCCCTACTTGTATTTCTGAGACAGTTACAGAAAGCAGCAACCTCCTGCCAATCCTTCCCAGGGCAAAAGCCCCATCTCCCTTTAGCCTCCCATGGGTTTTCCTTAGTACAAAAAACCCCACGCACGCAATAACAAACCCCAAAAAACGGTGTCCTACACCTACTCATGCCCCACGGGGAACTGTTGCTCACAGCAGGGGGCCAACAGATCAAAGATAGCATCTCTGCTCTCCACCTTTTCCAAGGTCCACACAGCCCCCAGCTGTGGAGCCAGAGGCAAACCCTGTCTCAGGGCCATGATACAAGGCTTCCCTTGTGACAGTTTGTCAGAAAACCCAGCAGCTGATATCCCAGTGGTACTCCAGCAGAAAGGAATACTGTTACTCAACCCCAGGGACATGGAAATCGGCCTCTGAGCCTTACTGTTACTTGGCTAAGAAACAACATAGGCAAACTTCTATTTACATCATGCATCAATTTTGGATTTCCAAAGCTGCTTTACTGTGCCCTTGGTCCTGTGTTCTTTCAGTAACCTTTAAGCAATCTTGACACTCACTTCTTTAAACCCTGATTATACTACCTAACTTGCAGCCTGAAAAGACATCTGTAAACTAAGGCCAGGACTATGACTAATTTTCCACTGCTGTGTTAGAGCAGTACTTGGAACAAAACCTGTCAGAAGTAGGGCAACCATGAAAGTTTATCCTAATTCCAGGTAGCTTTTCCACCTAAGCAGTTCACAGTCACACCTGTATCTAATCCCTAGCATGAACCAGATGCAATTCTATATCATCATGAAAGTGTGAAGCATAAGGGATAGAAACGAAGAGAAAGAGACTATTTACTGGGATGATAAACTTAAGACTGTTCTGCATTTTTCATTAAGAAGCTGATTGTTAGGGGAATTCCAGCAGAGTATTTCATGAACATTGTAGACCAGCCTTGTTTTCCTTTACAACAGTAAATCACTGCAGTGCAATCACAGACCATCACTACAACAATCATCATTAGTATTGTTACAGCAGTTCCACTTGCATGCATCTCCTGCTGTGCAGCACATAATGCTTTCAGAAAGTACACTGCTCTGTCTACCAGTGGACATACAACTGGGTGAATTAGGAATCCAGTCACTTGGAACTTTAAAGATCAAAGATATTGTGAGGGGTTAATCCTGGGAATGACGTCTGAATAGATCTTTCTGTTGAGGGTGATTTGTCACCAAATTAAGCTAGAAACTCTATAGGCATACATGACTGTAAAGCATGTCAGTCATTCTTCAACAGATGAGCAGTGATGAAGCCAGCCATGCACACAAAATTCAGCAGGAAAGGCTGCAGAGCCCAACTGTAAACTGGGCACAGCAGTGAGGTGGATTACAGCTGGGGGACTGCACTGTACAACTCACCCTTTTCTTGCAAAAAAGAAACCTAAGTGATCTCTGAATAATCTTGACCTGCATTGTGGAGAGTATTGTTTTAATTCATTACAGCAATAAACTGCATATGCTCTGTTTTTTAACACTGAAATCAAATCATGGCAAAACCAGCCACATGACATGCTTTTCACTGCCCCAAGCCTTTTTAGCAGATCAGCATTTGTATTTCATAAATAGAAAATAAGATTACAGACAGTATCATTTTCACACAAATTACAGTATATATCACTGTATACCACTGGCAAGTATTCAGGAGGACCTATCATTCAATCAGTAGCTTGACTCAAACTCTCTGTATTATTGTCAACTAGAGGACACAGGATGATGTGCAATCTGCAGGCAAATTTGATGTGCCAGCATTTAGCCAGGCTTCTAGGACAGGAGAAAAATAAATACGGGCAAGGTCTGGCTAAACCCTATCAATCCCTGTGCCCTGCATTTGTAGCCACTAGGTTATGCCTAGATTGTATTATTTTTGCATCACAAAAACCAGCCTGCCTAACTACTCTGCATCTGTGGCATAATGTCTGTCATGAATATAGGGTAAGATCACAGGCATAACAGCATTGCCATTGTCTCAAAAAAGGGCTTTTGTTTGGAATCATTATGGTTTTTCTGCTCACATAAAATGTGAAGGTTTCAAGGAGATCCACAGCCTCATACAAAATATACTGGTACCCTTGAAAGCTCAAGCCCCCCTTGAAATTCAGCATACAGCCTGCTGACATAGTTTGTAATGTATACTGTATTTCCTGGAGAAACTAGAGAGCTACTAAGATAGGACATAATTGAAAAAGCAAACATAAAAGCAATTCCATGTTTTGAAACAAATGATAGCACTTAATTTTCAAAATACGTATAATTAAAATAGGGAAATGGTAAAACATGAGGGACAAATAACGAGAGTGGAGAGTCTATTATACAAATGTGAGAGGGCTGACACTAAAGCAGAATGACAATCATCCAGCCTACAGCTCCTGACAGAGGTCAGCCAAGACACCAGTGTAACATGTGCACAAGGTCACATCTAAGCAAGCCTGAATTTTATGTGGTGGTGGAAGAAGATGACTCAGAGAATCCCGAGACCCATAGGCTACTCCAGCTTCTACAAACAGTAAAGCACGTGCAAAAAAAAAATCTTAAAGATTATCACCCCCAGGTAGGAATTACTGGAGCATGAAATGCTGCTGATATACACAAGGATTGTTTATCCAAATGCTGCCCCAGCATATGCTGAAGGCAAACCCCAGCTGGCCGTGCTGGTTTCACACTGTTTAGGAGCTTCCCGAAACCAGGAAGAACTGCACGATCTCCTGATTCCTAACACTAAGTGGTACAAAGCACCCAGAAGGGAAATACATGAATTTTTACGTTAACTCCTCCCTGCTGCTTTGGAGACCAACTCCCCCAGGGACAAAAGCTCGTAACAGGCACACCAAATCAATAAGCCTGCCACTCTGCTGCCACTGCTGTTCCATATTTTCACTTCATCTGATTATAGTTTAGGTATGAATCCTACAGACATACATGATCATATGGCCTTTACCGAATCAGGACCCTTGAGATAGTAGCTGCTTCTCACCATGTGTTTATGTAAGAATCTTGCCTGGTGGGGGCAGATGACTCCCCAACCATAACACAACAAAATGTGAGTTGACTAACCTGCACAGGTGAAGCCAAGCAATGTTAGAAAGCAGCACAAATGCAGAAGTCTTTATACATAGTTGTTCATAAATACTGTAAACACGGTTCTCATCCACTCATTGGCTATGTATCACAGCCATGTCACTCACCATAAGTGGCTCTAACAAGGCTGCCACTGCTCCTGGTTTTAGTACTGCAGAGGCAATTATACTGAAGAGACAAGGAAAACATCACCAAATGCATTAGCAAAACCATTGTACTGTGACTGCCAGATGCCACAGAAGTCTATGTCAAACACTGATATCACAGATCTAGCACAGATTTTGGCACACACAGCCATCTTTACGTTATCTTTGTCCTGCACAGTCAGAAGTTAAGAGCGCAAGGAAGCCCTTCTGGATCTCAGTTGGGTGCTTAAAAGATGGCAGCAGCCTTAGTACAAATAGTTATCAGGAACTCATTGCAAAGCAGCAGCCCACAAAATACTACTGCCAAGACAAGATCTGACCCTCAAGCCATACTCAGTTATCTCTGCAATTGTCTGATGCAGTTGCTGGATGTCAGAGGAAAGCATAGCAGGAGTAGCCACAGCACCTGGATCTGCAGCTTAAACCCAGAATTTCTCCTGTTTCAGTAGATACTTTCATCACCTTCAAGTCTTGCTTAACCTTATCACACCATTTTAAACCCACTGATAATAAGCAGGTACAAACACTCGCCACAAGTTACGTGTTGGTTGTGAAGCAGGAGACTGCTCAGATATACATGACTTAAATCTTTAAGATTCCAACGTAAACCCAGCAGACATTATCTCAGGTGCAACTCTATAAGCTGCACAGGTCTAACCAGAGAAAGACCTTTCTAACTCAACTTCAGGTGTCTCCTGGGAGGGTAGGGCACAACCCACATCCACATTTTTCCAGTACTCAAAAAAAAAAAAAAAAAAAAAGACACCCAAAAACCAAAACAAAGCACTACACATACTTAACAAATATAAAACAGGGATTTCAAATGCAGCAGATATATCAACCATTATCTGCCAATATCCTGCAGAGCACACCAAATCCCTGGCTTTCCTATCTGTGCTGAATGTTTACTCTCGTTTCATAAGTTGTTCAAATCCACTCTCAGAAACAGGATAATCAGGCAGCTTTCATACTCCAGCTTCTCAATCACCCCACCCGCCTCCCAGCTCATTCCCAGCATCCATAACATTCACACTCAGCTTTCTTCCCAGCTGCTGTTCCGATCACATCTTAATTTTAGCTCTTCCATGACCTCTGACAACAAATACAAGCGATTACCTTCATTTCATATGACCTTTGTTAATCTATCTGTACCATAATGTGATATCTAAGTTTTCAGCAGAGATACTTCAGGGAAGGTGAAGTGCTTACATGACATTCCACCTGCAAAACGCATTATTAGCACATAATTTCACAGAAGTGGAAACTACGAGCTTCCCACACACCCCCAGCAAATCCACATTAGATACATGAGTACTGATCTGATATTTGAGGTACTGACCTGTGAACATTTAAAACCAGTTCAAGTGATCTTCCTTAGTCACGTATGTTAAATATGCATTATTACTGTGGAATTCTCACTGGGAACATTAAAGACACGACCTCAGAGACTTCAAAAAAACCCCAACATGTAACAACTCAAGATGGCTTCTAACGCTTCAAAAACAATGTTATTTTAAAACCATAGTAGGGAGCTCTTTTATTTTGGTATGTACGTCCTGGGTTCAGCTGTAACAGTTATTTTTCTCCTTAGTAACTAGTGCAGTGCTGTGTTTTGTTTCAGTCTGAGAACAGAGTTGACAGCACAGGGATGTTTTTGTTGTTGCTAAGCAATGCTTACTCTGATCTTACCTGAGACTTTCCCCTCTCTCATGCTCTGCCAGTAAGGCAGGGCAAAGGAAGTTGAGAAGAAGCAGAGACAGGACACCAGACCCAAACTAACCAAACAGGTATTCCATACCACAGCACTCCAGTATAGAAACTGGAGGGAGTCACCCAGAAGGCCCAGATCACTCCTAGGGGTGAGCTGATCATTGGTTAGTGGATGGTGAGCAATTGTATTGCACATCGCTTGTGTCTACTGGGGCTCCCCCCTACCCTTTCCCTTAGTTTTATATTCTCTTTGCTTGTTATTTCCCTTATCATTAGTAGTAGCAGTGTCATATTATACTTCAGTTGTTGGACTGTTCTTATCTCAACCCATGGGGCTTACATTCTTTCAATTCTCCTCCCCATTCTGCCAGGAGCTGGGAGGAAGAAAGGGAGCAGTGAGTGAGTGGCTGCAATAGTGCTATAGTACCAGCTGGGCCTAAACCATGACAATGCACCAGACTATATTATTAAGGTAGTTCCACCATTTTCCAACCAGCTTTTGATGGGATTTTTTTATTAGCATATATCCATTTTAAATCGGAGCAACCCCCTCAAAGCATATTTACAAGTATGATATTTCAAGAGATCTGTTGCAAAAATGGTGAACAAAAATCTCAAACCACCTACTGCATTGGAGTCAAGCTGCTCAATGTGACAGGTCCAGAACATTCCCTTAGCTTTTCAGAAATAAAAAGCTCAAACAAGCATTTGTTCCAGTGCAGGCATCTGTTTTCTTTTCTCTACTGTTCAAGGTATTTCAAATGGAGATACACAGGCATTTTCCTTGAGCAAGACTAAAGATATGAATCCATAATGGTGTAATTATCATATGGTTACACAGAAGTTCAATCTAATGAGAAACATCAACACAATCGAGTTTCTACCTGTTAATGACAGACTAGGAAGACCATAATCAAACTCCTTAAGAGGAAATAATCACAGCATTGTGTCCAGAACTGAGCATTTAAGTGTCAGACATGAAGACTACAACAAACCTCAACTTAGAATCTGCTATAATAAAGAACGTATTTTGATAGTATCTTGATCCTCAAGTCACAGTTTGGGGATGCAGAGATATGCCATTATTTCCTGATTGGGAGCATACTTGGCATGGAGACTCACAGACCTGTCACATGACTGCTTACCACTGTATTATTTTGCATTTCCAAGACACAGTTTTACCATGGATATTATTTAAGCACCAATATGTCTGCAAGTGGTGAACAAGCTAGCACTGCCTACATCTCTAAGCAAGATACCAAATTACTTCATGAGATACAAACTGTTACGAAACACTTCATAAGCAAGATCTACAGTGGATTAAAGGAACCATCTTTGATGACTTCTATAGCTGAGTCCCAGAACGGGCAACACATTTACTGATTCTCAAAAGAAACCCAGCACACCATTTATTGAGTCAGCAGGTCACAGAAGTTCAAAAACAACTCTCTAAAATTCATTTTCTTACCTTTTACAGGACAATTAGCTTCAAGTCACCATCTTAATTTCAAAACTCACATTTGCAGGTCTCCTTATTGCCACAAGTCAATGAAAGCACTTTTTAACTTCAACTAATTAAATGCTAAAAGTGTAATTTACTGATAAAGTACTTGCAAACTTAAATTGTTACTCTAAGTTCTTGCACCTGGCTCCAGCCATGTCATGCTCACATCAGATCAGTGTCTTACCTCGAAGTACGGGAAATGCACAGCTCAAACAAGTTTCTCCACTGTTCCCCAACAGTAACTACACCAGGACAAACACGCTTGGCAAGTCAAAGGGCCCCACCTTTTTCCAGGCACAGAACTCTCTTATGGCTACAGCAAAGTTTTAACCTGAATTTTTCATCTCACATAGGTCAGGATGAATTTCCACTTCCAGAAGAATTTACTCTAGAGACAACTTTGGTGAGTATTTTTCTGCCCTAGCATAGCTTATGTTATAGAAGCAATCCAACTTATCATTAACACTAAAGTTTGGCCCTCACCCCTGAAAGCTCCAACTATGCCAAGGTCAGACTGGAATTTAAAAAGGTCTCTCTCATGCCCAGAAACCAAATATTCTTTTCCTTTGGAACACACAAAAGCAATAGAAAGAACATAGTCCCAAAACATCAAAATACAATTATTAGTTAATAGATTCACAGATGCTAGATACAGGCTTGATTAAGAGCCATTATAAATTCTATTAAGGCTTTCTTCTTCCTATACTTCCTCCATGTAACTGACATTTTCAGGTAAATAAAATACCAGGAAAGCATTATTTAACTCATTAAAATAGTTACAACCTGCAAGTACCTATTAAACACTGAAGATTTAACATTGGTTCCTCCAAGGTGCCACTGTTTAAGGCCAAAGTTCTCATTAAACTTGCACGTTTTGTTATATTAAACCACCAACACTTGTTTCTACAATACAGACCTATTTGTGAAGTTCAGTAAATTAACGTGACTTAGACCCTACGTAACTGACCTGCAAACAGGTCCATCATTCCAAATATATCCAGTCCAAAATGCTCCACTATGCACAAGTTTTAGAAGCCAGTTTAACAGCAAAAGGAGGACACTCTGCAAAAAAGCAGGACCTTTTCTGACTAATTATGGAATTTTTTTCCAGCTTTTCTGACAACAAAAACCACACCAGAAAGTTTTTTATATTTTTATTGTATGTCAAAATTCAGTAAAGATGATGTTGAGCTTGTATACAAGTTACTCAAAAATTGTGTCTAGGCAGAGATTCATTAGCAATCTGATTTATTTCAAAGCAAAAGTTTGTTCAATCAGGCCACAAAAATAATATTGTGTACAAGCAGTAACTAAAGAGCTGCAGGTTCAAGGAGTTTTCAAATATCACAGATGTTGAGATATCATCAATAAAATCAAAGCAGTCACAATATAAAACAGCAGCTCCATATTGCCTTTTCAGGTTTTAATTTTATTTAGAAAGTGACATTTTGTTCAATTTGCCTCATTCTTTGAAGCTTCATCGAAGTTTTCAACAAGATCTAGGGAAAAGAAGAATACTGAAATTAAAATCTGACACATTTTCACTTTGCCAAATATTCTGGGTTTGTTATTTCCCCCATCCAAAGTTCTACTTCATATCAAGCACTTACAACATAAAGAAGTTTCAGCTTACAAAAAAACAGAAAAAGCAACTTTTAAGAGCTTTATGATTTTCTTCCTGCTCATCCAAGTTTTGCACGGTTCATTATAAAGCACAATTCTAGAATCAGTTAACTTCATTATATCCACAACTGAGCAAAGTGATATTGAGAAAGTAATTTCTTCCTACCCTTCTTACTGAATATTAAATAATCATCTTAGCCATAGCTATTACTTCTATAGAGGACAAAAATGCTAGCTCAAACCAACAAATTTCTCACATTGCCTGAAAACAATGAAATTATCTGCCCACAAAAATTCAGTGACAATGAGTGATTGGTCAACGCTCTTACCATCCTTGCCCCAAGCACTACATATTATATCTCAGGAAAATTCACTTCCTCTTCCTCCACTGCATGCTTGCTCTTACCTGGAACTTCATCATCATCTTCTTCACCAGTAGCAAGTGGTGCTTTTCCATCCACAGCTGCAAGAGCATGTAATTAATAAGCATCAGTCAAGTTCACCAAAGGCATCTTGATTAGCTTTGCATTTTTGAAATCATGATCAAAGAATCTGAGCTGAACTGCAATACTTTATTCAGTTCCCAGGCTGGATAAAAATGTTGAACTGATCTAGAAAGTTCACATTTCCTTTGTTACTGATAATGCTTAAACAGCCCAGGAGAGAAATGAGAAGACACATGCTAAACCAGCTTACTAGTAATCTTCTATCTAGGTATACAGAGTACCTTGCATGGTAATAATTTTCAGCTACAAGTGATTCTACCAATTTCTATTAAAACCAGCTTTGTTTATTGATTACTGCAGGTTTACGCATTTTACACAATCAAGTTTTAAGAAAACAAAGGATCCTATATTTTAGGATTTTGAGGAAAACTGAGGTGTAATTATGAAGGTGCAGGCAGACACACATTAACTAGAGGTAAAGATTATCACTGTTCCCAGGCAAGCTCAGAGGAGCATGGAACTGGATGCAAAATTTTACACTCATGTGGCTGAGGTAACCATGTGCTCTGGGCCACATCTCTGCAGACTCAGCTATTTCTTAACTACTCCCATTGTGTTTGCCAGAGCTATTGAGACTTAAACATGCCTACTGTAGCAGACCAATGACCACCTGCTAAACTCCAGCAGTATAAATACTAAGAAGAGATACCTCAGGTCCCCAAACGCTTATGCCACTACTTTACTGCTATTCTTAGCTGTACTACCAAGGGTAAGCTGCCTTGTATTCTCCATCATCTCAGTTTTATCTTAATTAATCCTCAGTTTTCAAGAGAGGCATGAGGTAACATACAGGCTCACACCAGGCCTGTATCCTGATTTCTAGAGAATCAAAAATCAGAAGAATGCATAAACTTTGATCTGAAATTGCATGGGACAATGTTGCCACTAACCCTCCTTGTGTTTTTTATCAGCAGAAACCTGTTACAGCTTAACTGCATCTTAGTGTCAAATATCACATTTTAGAAGCAACCCTGTTATATCCTTCTACACCATCTGCATTGTCTTTCATCCAATATCAAACTAAGTTTACTTTAACACCTGCAAATGCAGTCACCACAGACACTTCACTTTCAGTGTCAGCCTTTCCATTCAGCATTGTCTGCTGGATTTGGAAGTTTTGAGAGACTACTCTGGCAACCACACAAACTGGAAGGGAATAGCCATTTACTAGGTCATACAAAGCAAGCACTTGAACAAGCTTCCCTAATACTAAATTGCAAGATTTAGCTTACCCAGAATATAACCCACCTTGTTATGAGAGATCTTTGCATATCATTTTAGGTTTTTTCCTTTATATATTTCAAGCCCTACACCACAAGAAAGCCACAGAGGTGACACTAGGAAGGAAGGACCTAAGCTCCATGGGGAAAACAGCAGTTTAGCCCACCTCATGAAGACTACTTCTAGCAGAATTTTTTTCAGTAGAAGTTGACAGAAGGGAAGTCTTAAACTTTAGGAATGGAAATACAGGCTGGCAACAAAGCACAGAAAGAAAAAATGTAGCAATCAGGTTCAGAACTACCAGAAACTGGACACAGCGATATGCTCCTCCTAATTTTCTGTTTAGGATGTTCAATACCTTAAAAGGAATGGGCTGAAGATATTTCAGAAAGAAGACAGTACATGCAGAACCCAGTGAGTGTTCCCAGCACCAACAAGCCTGTGTTTCACTCCTAATAATCACCCTGTAGCAGCAGCATCTTTTCTAAACACTACATACTTACATCTCTCCTCTACTTTTCCCACAGTTTTAGGAAAAAAACCCACTTGTGCTTTTACTAATTTAAGGCTGAAACAGGAAGTTGGTGTATCTAGTTTAACGCCAGTCCTGTTCTCTACACAGCTCTACACACAGAAATTATAATGTATTTCCTTACAAATACTGTGCAATTCACTCCTAAGGATCAGAAGCTCATGCAAGAAATACCTTCACCACGTCTGTGAAGCAGCAAAGCAGTTGCAAGATGTCTGTCCTCAAGTCCCTTTCCTTGTTACTTATGTTTCCATTCAAAACATCAAAACCGACACACTCAAATTATTTTTTCTTAAAACCTAACTCTTCCAAAACAACTCATCTACTTAGCTTTAATGAACAAGGTAGATCTTTAATGAACCACAATATGGCAGATCAAGAAGTAAGCCACCATGAAATAAACTCTGGTTACAGCTTTCCAGTCTGACACCAGCTGCAAGATACACTAACAGGTGCCCCTGCTGTACTTCGTTATACTCATCATTGGACTTGAGCTATAAATAAGATGCAAGAGTTCCATTCCTTTGTAAGTATTTCATAATAGGCTTACAGACAGCAAGGGTGCACTGAATTTCACTGCTGCTATACAAATAAGCCTCATGTCAGCTGCCAGCATGAAATGCATTCAAGTTTCAACTTACACTGCTTGGGGAGGGCTTCTGCCAATCTCCTCAGGCTGGTCAGACTGTCAGCTCCAAGCTGGTTTAAGATGCTAGGAAGCATTTCTGTTAGCTGTTTCGTCTCAGCATGGCCGGTGATAGTGAAAGTGTTAGCAGCCAGAGATGCCTGGACTTTAGGGTTATTGAAGTGAATGACTGTTCCTTGGTTAGTAAACATGTTTACCTGCAAGAAAAAAAAAAATAAAACAAAAAACCATACACATACACACACAAAAACCAGATTTGAAGCAGTTTAGCAATTTAACAGGAAACTGAAGTCCTTAAGGCTCATAAATACCTACTGATAATTTAGAGACAAGTTCAGGTTGTTATTTATCTGGAATACTTATATTGACACATTTTCTATTTCCAAAAAATAGTATTTTTTCATTAGAAGTGATTACCTCTTCAATTCCAGAAATATTGTTGACTCCCAGTTTCTTCAATGAAAACTGAAGTTTTTTGTCATCTGCTGCAGCTGTTCTGTGAACAACCTTCTTCTTTCTGCGGGCAGTACCCTTAGCAAAAAAAAAAAGGGGGAGGGGGAAAGACAAGCTACAAATTACTACTTGATAGTTCTTTACAAACTCTAATCCTCAGGGCTGTATAACTACTCTGCAGCCATCTAGAAATCAACTCAACATACAAAGTTCTACTTTTGTGTCACAGTGCACTCAACCATACCCCTCCAACTGCACTGCAGCAGTCTCTCACTAGAGGCAAGCTTTGCATGTCTGTCACAAGAGTGAGCTTTTAGGAAGGAATGCACCAGAGAATGTTTATTCCGCAATTCTCATAGGGTCTCTGCAGCATCTTAGGTAAGAAAAATTGCAAGTTTACCCTTATCTGTTATCATAGGAATAACAATGAAGAATAGGCATGGGTGTAGGTAATTTCTGCAGTTTATTATTTTTTTTTTGCATTTTTCTTAAGTTGTAGACAAATTCTTGCAATAGTCAAAGACCATGCAGTTATCAACACATCATTAACAAATCCATATTTTGAGTTCCCATATTCAATTCCAGAGACCTCTCATCTCATAGACTTACATATCTTAAACACTTACCTTCCAAAAATATTTTAAATGTGTTTTTAAAAAATGCTTCTTAATATCTCAGACTACCCATGTTTAGAAAGTAAAACAAGCAAAGGTTAAGTTCCCCTGTAGACACAGAGTTACAGATTCTCCCAGGGAAATACATGTTCCATACCTGAAAATACCTATGCCTACAAAAAAAATCAGAAAGCGTCATTTCTATACTCCCTTATACAATCACACAGCTTCAGCAAACTGACCTAAGTGAAAATAAGCTCTGTTTTGAGATTCTGTAACTACTAATTTTATGTTGCTCCAGTTGCCCATCTACTGCATGCTAGCAACAAAAGTACGTGCTGCTGTCCCGCCATATGAATAACTGCCAATACTTTTTGATATAACTTGCACAAGTTAGAAAACTGGCTTGATGTTAACACCTCTAACATAATCCAATTACAAACAGTGGAGTGTCAATGACAAATGTGCATGAAACTAGAACTTGGAAGACCACACCTCCAAAGCTTGATATTCACTCCGTGCTGTCAGATTAACACACACCACTACTTGAAAAACACTAAAGCAACACAAATGGCTTTTAGTACCTCAACTACGCCAGGAACTGAGCCATGTAAGGCATACATTAAGTCAAATCTGGATGAAAGACCTCTCATATAAATTTCACAAAATTACGTCCTGAACCAAGGTTACAGGAACATGTAACTCCTTCCCCCCTTTATTAAACAGATATCAAAACTCAGACAACAGGAGTTTAATTTAAATTATCAGCTTTTCCTTTCATCTCCAGATTTAAGCTTCTAAAGACTACAGGTTTTTACTAAGAAATTTCTACTCTGATCATGCCAAGACTTGTTGTTCACACCCCTCTACCTCTGTAATAAAGAGGCATGGGTACAGGCGGTCACCAACAGACTAGTAGACTCATCTGCCACTCCTCTACGATTTGGAAAAAGAGCCATGGCATTACCTGCATCAACATTCTACACAGAAACCTCAAACTTCCCACAACAAAGTACTACAACAGCCCTCCACCTAAATATCATCTTCACCTTATTTGTAAAATCTGCAGACTTGTAACATTACTAAAATCTTCCAGTAAAACGCAATGTCCAACGTTTTTACACGAGTGACTCCTTCCCCGTCTGAAAACTCCTCCACAGCTATCTCAACTCATATGGTGGTAAGGCCATGAAGAATCCCATTAATAATTTCCAGTTACAAAACAATTTTTTTTAAAAAAGTTTAGGTATTCAAAGTATTTCCTACACCAATTCTAAAACTGAATGATAGCACCACCAGTATGGTCTACACTTTGCTAATGCCTCTAGAAGACCTATATTGACAAGAGAGCTGTAAAAGCTGTAATCCGAATGCACACTCTTATGCAATAGATACTACAAACCTCTATACTCAATAAACACACACTGGTAACATGCACACAATCATCAGCAGATCACAGAAATTCTCGACTTAACCAGTAGCCCACAAAAAGAATATGCAAAATCATTAGGCCAGTTAATTACTACATTAGCCCTGGTTTACAGCTGCCTTCCTCTCCAGCTAAAGGGGAAAAAAAATAATGACAGATCCTGGAATTCCCATCAGCAAGACTTCTGTTGAACAGCTTGTATTTTAAGATATTGTGTATACATTTCCTCAAGTATAAAACATCCCACAAATTCCTGCCTTAAAACTGACACTGCAATTAAAATTTTTATACCACACAGCTATATTAAAAAAACTTTTTTCATTTTCATATTGTAAGCAGTCACACAGCTACATACATTGAAATGTCATAACAAAATAAAGGAGTTTTCTGAACAAGTTAGTCTACAGCTGCAAGAGAATGAAAAGCACAGAATTTCTAACTTTGTCCTAAAAGGAATTAGCCCTGGGCCTGCTAAAGGTTTCTGACAAGAAAACATGGCACATAACCTCTACATGGCACACAGCCTCTACAATGTTATCAAAACTATGCCCAAACTCACCTACTATAAAACCCCCTCATTTCAAACCATACATGCCTCTACAAGCAAAAGGGCTGTAAGCCTACTGCAACACATTATAGCAAAGCTGAAAAGAAAAGGCTGGAGATTCAGTTACTCCACACAACTCCTACAGAACTGACTCCGGAGATCCCTGTAGCAGCAGCACAGTTTCCAGCCAAGGGAAACATACCTGTGCTGCTCCCACCACGGTTTTCAGGATCCCTCATGCTAGGCCTGGCATGCGAGCGCAGACACGCGGCCCCGAGGGCAGGGTGAGGACTCAGCTCCTACCTTGCCACCGATGCGCACTTGAGCCTGCAGCTTGGCGAGCTTCTCCTGGTTCATGATTGTTTCTTTCATCTGTAGAAGAAAGAAGCGCATCCATGACCGACGGGCCAGCAGGCACCAGCGGTGGGCCCGACCGCAGAGCAGGGGGCTCAAAGGCCTCTGCAGCTGCTCCTCACCACAAACCTGCGTGCCCACCCCCGAAGCCACAAGTTACGGCACCTTACCGCACCACTGCGACGGGACAGGAGCCGCTCCCAGCTGAGTGGGAGCTCAGCTCCCCTCAAGCCCAGCCCGTAACCACCTTCCCTTCCCCCCAGCCGCCACTGCCATCTATCAGCCAACCAACCTACAACCCTCACCCGCCCCCCGCAGCCTCCTTTATACCTTCGCAGAGCGGAAGCGGCGGAGCCGGAGCGGGATGACAGACGAGAACCGCGGGGGGCGCGGGGCTCAGCGCTACACGCGGGACTGCCCGAACCGAGATGGCGGCCGGAAGGAAGGTGCCGCGCGCTATGCTCCGCATGCGCAGCCATCCGGACCGGTAGAGGGCGCCCTCTGCCGCCGAGCCGTGTTGCTGGCTCGGGGTGGGGTCTGGCCGGGCGGAGGGGGGGGCCGGGCCTGCGGGCCGGGCCTGCGGGTGCCGCGCTGCCTCCTGCCGTGGGGGCTGCCCCCCGATGCCGGGTGGCCTCAGGGTTGCTTGGTTGGTTGGTTGGTTGGTTGGTTGGTTTGGTTTTTCTCTCCTGGAAGCGTGTACGCGTTGTGCTTTTCTTATTGTTTTCTTAGCACAAGGCTCCTTGCTGTCCACCTCCGGCCACGGTCTGGCCCAGGGGCTACACGTGTGGGTTTGTGGCAGGCCTCTTCCCGGCTGCCCTGCTCGAAGCCAGCCCGCCGAGGTTGTTTTCTTTGAGGCAGGCTGGTTGTCACCGCCCTCCACGGGGCGATTCTGATCTCGTTTTGTTTGCTGGCAGCTCGGGTGTTCCGTGTTTTGGGTCTACATCCTTAGTCGTGTTAGCAGGCTTTCTGCTGGCTGCTGAACACTGGCTCTCTCAGCACTTTCTTCCTGCAGCAGTGTTTTTTTGGCACCAAGGTCTTAACTACCATGCCTGTACTGTCCATGTGTTACCTGACTTTTGAGAATCGAATGTAAGCCTTCAAGGCCTAACTTGAGCAGCTGCTGCTGCTGCATTTGAGTATCTGTAAACCATATTCCTCAGAGTAGAGGTAATTCTCAGTGTACAATTTCAGGCCTTCACAGGTTTACTAATGTACTTCAGTTTCTTCTCTCAGAAGGAGCCTGGTGGGACTGATCTAGTAATTGAGAACTCATATGTGTGGGTGCCTGCTCTCAGCATGCAGAGAGCTTAGCAATCTTTGGCTTCTGACCTGTGCTGCATAGCAAGATGCAGGAGCAGATTTAGGGGGGAAGAAGCCTGGCATTCCTATTAGTGCTTACCAAGTGATGCAGGAGAGGGAAAGTCATGTTGCTCTGTGATCCTGCCTCCATCATCGCTGCAACCAAACCCAACTCTTGGCATCAGTAGAATACTACCAGACTTCCCATCATCTCGTCCTGTAGTTTAATGTCTTTTAAACCAGTTATTCTCTGTAATATTCTCAAAAAACTACTACCTTTGTTCTTGTTTCTATAACACTATGTTAATAATTAATTTATCCTTCTCTACTGATTAATGGCAAAGCTCCCATGGTAGTAATTTCCAGAGCCACAGCTTTGCCAAGGCAGAGCTTTTCATGTGTGTGTTTGCTCTCATGATATCTTTTCACTGTGCTGCAGCTGAGTGTTAATTTGTGCAGAAAATTTTGATTGCTGTTAAAACTCAAACTTTTGTAATTAGTGAAAATGAATGATCAACCCAAAGTTATTCTAGCTGCTGGTGATGCAATAAGTGCTGCTGAAGAGCATCCTGTACCTCCCAACAGAGCAGCATTATGGCTGAAAATTAGTGTGATCAAACAGCTATACAAGATGACCTGGGAACCTGCAGAAGTTTGGTCCACCCTATCTGTAAAATTGGAGTAGTAAAATGGTTTGCTTAGAAAAGAAGGGGGAAGGAAGCCCGTATTACCGTATCTGAACTAGCAAACCCAGTATCTAATCTGGGGGGGAAAGGAACAAAATATGTTTTAAGAATGAGGGATTTGGAGAGGACAGAGTTTGTTCTGAACTTAAAGTAAAGCTTATAAATTTGTTGCAAGATGAAACTGGCAATGTACCTGCAGCAAAAGAGAACAGTGCCAAGATTAAAAAGAAAAAAAAAAAAAAACCAAAAAACACAAAAAAACCCACAAACAAACAAAAACTAAACCAAACTTGAATAACTGTGGGCTATTGAAAGTAAAAGCAAGAAATATTTCCACTTCGGATTTATCAGTCTGCCAACAGTATCTAAGAAAGATTTCAGGGCTACTAGGCCAAATGATTACTAACATGCAAAGTATTTTCATAGGCTGAAATACTGATGTGAAAATGAGTCATAGAAAGATCAGTCCAAGTTAGAAGCTGTAGAAAGTGCTGACCCAGTTGTCAGCCTAGCATCAATTGGGCTGTAGGTAAGATCTCATATTCCCTTGTGAGATTGTGAAGACAAATTACATTGAAAAACCACATCACTGAGTTGTATCAGGAATCAACTGAAGCAGTTCAAGAACTGCAGTTTAAGTCTGTAACGTTCAGTTATGTTTCCTGAATCAAACAACAGATTTTCAAAACACAAACTTTGCATCAGAGAAAAAGTATTTTGGAATGCTAAAGTAGTATTGGCTTGTTTTCTTCATCCCTTTGTGTGTAATTGTATAATGGAAAACATAAACCTAAACCTGGATTCTGTGTAGCTGAAGAAATTCTCTAAGGAAATGAAACAGATCCAAAGCCTGTAGCACTGAAATGGAGCTTGTGCTCAGTAAGCATCTTTTTAGTTCTGAAAAAAGTTGAAAGTTAAGATCTCAAAATGATTTTGCTAAAGCAAAGTTTGTTGGCTGCACAGAAGCAGCATAGTAGTGGAAGGGGATCATTAAATTGGTTACTCAGGAAAATTGTCTCCTAAATTATGTGGAAGTTTAAAGGCAGGAGAATGACAGCATTTGCTGTCAAAATGCCAGTGGAAAAGCTCTTGTGAAAGACATGGCCAGTGTGTAAGCAATAGCAGAGTACATTGAGAAAAAGTGTTGTTAGTGTCATTTTTAGGAAACAAATCACAGGTCGTACATAAGTGATTAGGCAAAAGTGAAGTATTATTTGTCTGTATTGCCATTGACTACAAACAACACAATGTATTTTCAGACAGTGAACGAAATGTGATATTTAAAATCTCATTAAACAACATTTGTTCAAAAAAATGCTGTGTTCAGCACCAGGACATAAGGGGAAAAGCAATAAGTTATTTGGAAAAATACGCATATATGTTAGTAATTTAAGGGAGGAAGATGGTAGCATTATGGGGTACCAAAGCAAAAGTGGTGAGAAATATAAAAGGAAAAGAAACCATCTTAGAAAGTGGAGACGTAGGACTCACTGAATAATTCTGAACTTTTTAAGAGATACTAAACGTATCTAAACATTGAATGGAAGCAGGAAGATTGATCTTAATTGCAGTGCTGTTTTCACGTCATATAATGTAGTGTGGTACCCATGTGCTGGTGAGTTGTGTGGAGTAATCCATAGTCTTCAGTGTCAGGGAAGAGAGCACTCCTCAGCAAGCACTGTCCTTTTCTCACCATGCCTGTAAGTCTTAAACTCAGCAACCCAAAATACCTGGGCTTCAAGCCACCTTACAAGCATTTCATGAGCGATGAGTTGCCTCTCTGTTTATAACACCCCACAGAGGCTGACTAGATAATAGTCTGAGAAGTGCTACGTGAAGAATGTTCTGCCTTTACTGCACATGGTTCGAATAGGCTTTGCCAAATACTTGGGAGTTCATGTTAATTGGACTGATAAAGGCTCACTAAGGAAGGTTTTAATGTTAGTCTTTGTTAAAATCTCTCTAGAGAACAGATAAAAGTCAGAAGTCACAACATTCCTCATTGGCTGTGTGTGAAGATGGGCCCTCAAATTTATGCAGACATTAGACTCAGAACAATTTATTCCTTGTAGACATTCTATGCAGAGAATTCAAGAGAACATTATCATTTAAGCCATGATTGCAGAAATATTTTTAACCCTGATTAGTTAGATGTGTGGCTGTCAATGCACCACCTTTGACGAATATCTTGGCAGCTGTGAAGATGCGATTTATTCTCTGTTTTGCCTTTGGTTTCATAGGCCTCCTGGCCCAGGTTAGTGTTCAGCAGGAGGCAAGTGCAGCCGGCCAGGGGTGGGGAGACTGAACAGGGCAAGGGCCTCCCTCCTCCTGCAGCAACTAGCTGTTATTTCTGCTCAAGCCTGGCAGGATCTAACCATCCACCAAGTTTCAGATGGAAAAATCAATCTTGTCTTATCTCCAATCACAGTATACCCTGTCCCCTACGATTTCTAAGTAAACAAAGAGCATACCTGCCATTATTACTTGCATCACTACAGAATTAAATGAAAAATATACCAAGTGTCTGAAACATGAATTACAGGATGTTCCTCCTTATTTGCTAGAGCTTGTCTACAACAAAGACTTCAGGGCGTATTCAGAAGATGTAAGAAAGGTTTACAATAGTCAGTGGAGTCACAAAATCAAATGCAACCTAAACAAACATGATTCATCCTTATGATGAATACCATGCTGTACCACCTGTGATATCTGATTTTGAAAATCAGATATCCCTCCACTAGCACTGGCAATAGACACTGGCTTAAAAGAGTAGAAATAAAAAGTTTAAATAAAACCCATAAAAACAAATTTAGGCATCAGGTGCAGAGCAGAACTGCTTGTACCAATTGCCAGAGTGCTTTGATCCCATGCATGCACAACAGCAATAGAATGTGGGGTGTTCTGTATCAGTGTGCAGAAATTTTGTGTATAGTGCATAATTGAAATTCATAATGGATGACAATAAGCCCAAACAGTTAAAAAAAAAATAAATAAACCTTACCTGTGCACCTGTATTTCACATCTTGTTTCTATGCTACTGTGGTTTTAGGCCTGTGTTTTATTTATATCTTTCACAAGCAGCAGGAAACCGCAGACGACTCCCCCGAGGTCCTAGTGGCCGATTCGTGAGTGCGTGTGTATGGCCCAAGAGGGGCAACAGAGTCCCGGTGCAATGGCGGCCGGGAAGTTTCCCCCGTTTTCGTGGAAAGGAGTTTCTCATGACCCCCCCAGAACGCTGCTTTTCCCTACGGTCTCGGGGTCACGCTCAGCCCCGGGAGGGGGGTCCTGCCCTGCTCTGCCCTTCCCAGGAGCTGCTCTGGGCAGCGGGTCACGCTGGGCACCCTGCTCTGGCACGCTGCTCCCGGAGCCGGCCGGCCCGATGTGTGCCGGCGCTCCCTACCGGTAGGTGGCATCCCCCGTCCGCTCAGAGCGCCGTCAGGAGCGGACCGTCGCGGAGGGGAGCCGCCGCTGGACAGGGACCGGGGCGAAACCCCGCGACCCCAGGGTCCGACGCTGGGGAACGCCGCCTTACGGCTGTGCCGCTGCTTGCCTGCCTTCCTTTATGTCTTGCCTGTTTAAGAAGGCACCTGCCGGGCTGGGACGGGAGCGAGTGGAAGGTGCGCCAGGTCTCAGCTGTCTGCATTGAGCTAGCTCAGCTGCCCCAAGAAAGCAAGCCCCTCAGTCACCTCTGCGGCGAAAGGCGAGGGCTTGCAATATTGGCCGCGTCTGCCAGGGCGTCCCCATCCCTTCCTCAGGCCGCGTTCAAGAGGACCCGAGCCGGGGGCCTCCCGTGCTCCTGGTCCTACCTCAGAGCCGCTGATGTCCCACGGTCCGTGACACCCGATGCGTCCTGCTTGGCGGATGCGGCTTTTCTGCTCTGCTGCTACCGCGGTTCTTCCCCATAAATTTTTGAGCTTCATTGTTCTTCCTTCATAAGAGCGTGGGGTTTGGTTTTTAAGATGGTTTCAAACCTTCAGGCCAGGAGAAAAGCAAGAATGACATGAACAAAAAGGGATTTAAAAGGAAAAATACTAAGTCTTTGTACAGATGAGAAACCACTGGAGAGGAAAAGTTCTCTTTATGCCTTCTGTTTAGTAACTTGCCCTAGAACTCGAAACTAATTCAAAGGGGCATTTTACTTCCTATGAGATGTAAGTCTCGAGTGATATTGTCAGTCTTTCTACAGGAAAAATTAGTAGTCCCATTACGAATTTAAGACTTCTTTTTTCTTCCTTTCCCTCTCAATCTCCCTCATCCATCCCCTCCATCCATCATCTCCCCCCCTCCCTCCTTTGTGTAACATTTGATGGTATTCTCCTGCAGGCGATTTAGTAGTGAACAAAATGTAAATAGGATTATTTGGAAATAGTAGAAAGGATTACGTTGTAAATCCGTGGAACTGGGTTTGAAACCGGGTGGCTTGGGTCCTTTGGATTAGGACAGTATATCGAAAACGTATTTCAAGAAAACGGTATGTGAGAGTTGTTTGGGAAGCGAGATTCGAGCCGTGAGGACGCTAGGCATCAGTCTGCCTTTCTCACCACGGTTTCTACGGGAGTTCGAAATGCTCTCCTCCTCATCCTCCCATCCCAATCGGATCGTCGTCGTGGGTTATCCTAAGAGAACTGGGAGCGATGGGAATTTTTAAGGCTTTTCTTTATAAGACCACAGTGGCTGCCTTTCTGTTCACGTTTGGCTTTGTCCTTTCCCTGCCACACCTCGGATAAAGAGGGTCCTCGCTCTTCAGCTGTCCTTGCATGTATCACCTGAAACTCGGAACGGTGGACCTGATTAGAAAGGAATCCTTTGTGTCACTTTCTTTGGGGTTTTCCTCCTAGACTTAAAGCAGAATTCACAATTTAAAGGCCAGTGAACTGTCTTCCTTTGCATACGAAAAAGGTAACGCTAATTCTTTCTTAGTGTTTTCCATTTTCCATATGGAAGAAGCTGCTTCTCTCCCTTTGCAAACAATAACTTTATAAATAAACCGTGAGATTAGCGGTGTGCTTTGGAGGCGGTTCTTTGAGAGCTTGAGAGGTCGACTTCGAGAGATATGTGATTTCATTCATAAGTGAATTAAACTCTGGACAACAAGAGAGGGAGAGAGATGTCTCTAAATCATCCCGCAGGCAGAAGCCTGAAGTTGATTAACTCACCATCTCCCCTCACGGCCCTGATTTCTGTTTTAACTCCCCTCCTTCCCACGGGAAGCAGGACCCAGTCTCTGGGGGAAGCCCAGGAAGACGCAGAGCTCCCGGCACCTTCCGGACTGTTCCTGGGAAGATGCTTCAGCATTTCGGAACAGGCTCTAACTTTTGTTTTATCTACTGGGGGTGGGGGGGGAGGTTAATGTCTTAATTTCCCCTCTTCTTCCTTACCGGCGGCCCCGGTGGCCCCGCGCCGCCGAGAGCCCCTCCTGCAGGGCCGAGGGCGGGGGCACGGGGCGGGCTGCACGGCGCCCCGCGCGGCGGGGGGGACACGGCACCGTCCGAGGCCATAGCTCTCCCCGCCGCGCTCTGACGCGGGGTGCCA
>JAOEHY010005789.1:37898-51373 GCA_025447955.1 Psilopsiagon aurifrons | reverse complement strand
CCGCGCGCCTGCGCGCTGCTGCGCGGGGGAGCCCGCGGCCGCGCGCCGCCCCGAGGCGGCGGAGGATCTCCGCGGAGGGGAAGCGGTGCTCCGCGCTCCCCTCGCGGGTTTGTGCCGTGAAGGAGCGGATTGCACGCGCAGAGATGAAACGGTGCCGGCTGCAGTGCTGCGCCGTGCGCACCACGCACGGGAACGCATCAGGGTGAGGCAACGCACCCGCTTCAAACTGTGGGTAGTTTATGAGCCAGACCGTAACAAAGCGCTGCTCCCGGCGCAACTTGTATGTGGGAAATGAGAGGCGCCCAGCGAGACCACTGTGCTGGCGCTGTTCGGGGTCCAGATGCAGAAAAAGCCACCTCGGTGCTACAAGAGGCAGCGGCATGAGCCATGCATTACACTGATAGCAGAGCTGCCCCCTAGTCCTGCAGAAGCTGATACACACCTCCAGGACCTCGTGAATGTGTATTTAGTCCAAAGTGTTTTCGGAGTGTTCAGGGACAGCAAAGGAGGGTAACCTTGAAGATTACCAGTAGTTCTGTCAATGACTTAAAAAGACTTGGTTAAATGAGCTACTTGAATCCCAACATGCTTTATTCACATTAAAATCCTTATTTTGCTCATTCTCGAATGCTTCCTGAGAAAGCTTTTGCTTCCTGGGACCTGTTCTCAATTTGCCTGCGTGAAGCAGTGGTCCTCTCAGAAGTTCAACCGGCCAGAGGTTTTGAGGATCCCTACAGCCAGGACAGTGTGACAAAACAGGGCAGAAACATTGCTGTATGCTGGCAAGGAAATGCGTAGAACCTCTTGATCCCCCGGGCTCTCTAGCAAGAAAAGATTGTCCTTTCCATGACACAGTCCTGGTTGCTGGCTCTGTAAAAGTGCAGTAACATGATTTATTAGTTGCTACAAACGCATTTGAAAACATCGGCTTCAATGGTGGTGTGATCGTTCCCGTGGTCACACCACCACCAGGACTGACAACCTTTCGGCCTGAGCAGGGCTAAAAAAAGATGCTGGTGAGACAGTGTTGTTCTGGGAATCCCCCTGAAATGTCAGATCCTCAAATACAAAGTGTGTTTCCTGGAGTTTAGTACCTACCCCTAAGGAGAAAGATTTTCATGCATAAGATCATTAACAGGCTTTCCTTTCAGCATTCCTTACTCAGTAAGATCTTTCTAAAGAAAGCTCACTTGACAGAATGCCATAGCATCATTTGTTCTCCTGTAATTTATTTGGATCAAGGTAGGAAAACAAAGTCCATGGGAAGGGCATATCCTCAGCCTCAGAGCTTCCTTGGTGCATTCCTTCTTAGAAATATCTGGGAGTACTTAAAATCGCTTAAGAAATCCACTTGGTTCCCACAGAGATGGTTACTCTTTTTAGTATACACTGGAACTGCTTTGATGAAGTATGGCTAGGTCTGAGCACAGCATGAAGAACAGAGAATGGATCAGTTGCTAATTCCCAGCAAAACCTTGGTGGCTACACACTCCTTGGTAAATTCCTGTGCTAAACATTGAAGCCTGTAGAGAAGCTCTGCAGTAAGAGGCTAAACTTTCACTTTTCCGAACAGGCTTTTATATCCCGTTTGTGTGACTTATAGTTAACGATCCATTTATTTCTAGGCCATACAGCCAGAAAGCAGGGTAAAGAGGATTTGAGGTACTGATTTCAAACGTATGCAAAAGCATTTCTTTGTCAGTGATGGAGTAAAATGACACGGTCTTCTTCTGTAGCTCCAGTAAAACTCCAACCCTCAGTGGTTTATCTTTGTCTAATAACGTTTCTTGATTCCTGTGCCATGCTGACAGCTTCTTTCTGGGACCTAGCCATTCCACACACCAGGAATGCTCCGTTCTTCCTAATTGTTCCCTTTTACCAATCATTTTATGAGCAACTCCAACAGCCCATCCATCACTGTCCTTGGTAATTACTTCCCAGTAGTGGCAACCAGTAGAGAAGCTCTGTGAACACATCACTTGGCTGATGCAGAATCTATTGGGCGATGGTCCATAGTCAGTTGGGTGGCTGGAAACCACGACTTTCCTGTTCTGGGCTGTGACTGTTAAGCGCTCATAGACTCTTCTGAGATCAAAAGTTACATCATCTGCCCCTAGAAGAGAGAAAGGAAAATATTCTCACTTACAGGCAAGAAGAAGGCAGATCCCCTCAATATTTACATGCATTCTAACGGACAGCGGATGTACATCCCTACTCAAGAACAGAAATGAAACCCAATGATTATACAGTACACATTAATCAAAGTTCAATACTGCAAACAATCAAGAACCATGATCCAAATACTAACAACTGTATCCTGTGGTTACTGAAACATTTAACAGACACAATTGTGTAAATATCCA
The DNA here is from genome assembly GCA_025447955.1 of Psilopsiagon aurifrons. NCBI lineage: Eukaryota > Metazoa > Chordata > Aves > Psittaciformes > Psittacidae > Psilopsiagon > Psilopsiagon aurifrons. The sequence goes on along the minus strand of JAOEHY010005789.1, from coordinate 49,010 downwards.
TGATAGATTCATCCACTCCAGTGGGAGGGTGGAGGTACCACTCACAATCTTACAAAAAGATGACACTTTTGCCAATAAGAAATGGGATGCTTAATAAAACTTACAGTCATCTGTTCACTGGGACATGTCCTTGCATATTTTATCAGCAAAACCATTTGGTTTGTGTTTTAAGCTACAGCTGCACTACTGTGTGCTGACTGTAAAAACATTTCTGTAAAAATGATGCAGCATTCAGACAACTGGAGTCGTTACAGCTTAGCACAATAAAGAACAGTAAAGTGCAGTAACTGCCCGTGTTACCAACTCAGACTCTGCAGCCAGTGTAATCTACAACACAGCTTATATACCTCCAGGAAGCAAGTTTCTTATCCTTTTTATCTTGCATATGCAGGCAGGTATAATATTGCCTTATGCTACAGTCACTGATTCATTTGTGGCAACCTCACTGTGTTCCTATGCTTCAGGTAAACAGCCAGATCTCCTGCTTAGAAGCACAGCTCTCTTTAGCAAATCCACAGTCTCACAGTCACTTGAATATTGTCATGGAAGAGTCACGCTGACTTGCATACTTACACTGGGAAAACCGGCTTGAATTCACTGGTTCTGGACTTTTAGCTGCAGACTCTGGAGATAAGGAGCAGGCACTTGTCTCTTGACACAAGTCTGGTGGTTGCACTGTATATACAAAATGAGTTAAAAATATGAATAAGAAACTGTGGCGGTTTTTTGAGAAGCAGTGCTTGGAAAAGGCAGAGAGTATTGGAAAGGGGAGGAAGGGAAGGATTGCCCCTTGGTGGCAGTGGGATTTTAGGTCAGTCTTAAGTTGCTCTCAAAAACTTAGTGGTCTTTCTCCAGCAGACAGAAAATGCTGGGAGGAAAACTCCATAGCTAAGGCCACACCTGATGTAAAGCTTTGCTTAGTCACAGCTTTCTGTGGGAGGGAATTTTATGTCTGCTTTTAGCAAAGACTTTGCTGTTACATTACTCTATGTTTAGAAGGAAAATATTTAAATGGATTATGTCTCCTTCCCCACTACTGATCTGCATGTCAGTCAGTTCCCTCCTTTTGGGCTCCCATGAGAGTATAAAGTAATGATGCTGTCTGCAAAGCTGCAAGGGGTTTTATAATAATCACAGAGATGCAGAGCTGCTTTATCTGAAGGACCCTACTAGATCCACTCCCTCTAAGAAAGAGATTTCAAACTCAGGAAAACTCACCTGGTGGGAACTGCTCAGGGTATTTCTCCAAAAGCAAGATTTCCAACTTTCTCTTAAGAACTTGTACAGCACTTTTGACAACATTATATTTCTTATCAAGTGTAATTTTATCCATTATTGAAGGCAAGACTCTGTACCTATGTCTCTCAGTTAGGGTGCTCTAGTAATAACATAAAAGAATCAAGGCGAAGGTGTAAAGAACAGCAGTTATTTCATCCAGCATATCAGATTATACTATAAAGCAGGGTGGAATAACAGCAGTTATCCCTCAAAAATCTTATTCTTTGTATCAAGAGCTTCCTTTATAGTATAGCTATCTGAGAACTGACCTGAAATCTTACAGAAAATAAGAAAGGATAGTTTCTTAATGAAAAATGAAATACTTTGTTTTCCCCAAGAAAACTAAGAATGGAACTCATTTTTCTTATATAAATGTATATATATATTACACAATTTCCTTAAGTATACATATGTGTACATAAACTTTCTCTTGTTAAACTTTCTTCTTGTTCCGGAATGCAAACCAAAAGTTTTAACATGTATTAGTATGAGATCTAGGATAGAATACCTACAAAAGGATAGGCCTTATTTGCCTAAATTTAGGAATTGTGGAAATTTACATCTGAGCTTGTTCTCTTAGTCTGCCTTTACAGTCTCCAAAAAGAAACAGGCTTTCTGGAAGCTGGATTAGTCTCATTTGCAGGTAGGAGACTCAAGAAGGCCAGATGACTCATGCTCTCAAAATTCCCATTTCTGTTTATTGTCTATAGCAGGACTCTGGACCACATACAAATATGTAGTTACACCAGATGAATTCCAGTGTAGGACCTTGTGCCTTGACCTGGGAAGTGCACTTCTGTCTCCTGGCGCTGTCACATGCAGCAAGCCCCACTCTAAATTCCTGCTAGCTAATTTGCATCACGGGTGTTTTTGTTTTCAACATCAGAATGGGCTCTGCAAACTTTAAACTGTTTTAACTGCTTCTTTTGAGAGGCCTTGACATATTTTCCCCAGGAATTGTTACAGGGTACTTAACTTTGTGAGATCTTTAATATGTGTATATACTTATTCCGGAAAATAAGAAGATAATAAAGGACCTTATCTTAACCTTAGACTTGACTCAGGACTGGATTTAAGCCATGCAGTCCTTACTTCACTTCAGCTTACCAATATCCTTGGAACAAATCTAGTTCTGGATTGCATTCCCGGACTATGCCTTTTGTAGTATTTTTTCCTTTGAATATCTCACTCCAAACTCTCCCTGGTAACAGCAATGTCTGTGGATGACTGTCTCTAATGAGAATAGTGCAGTGGGGACCTGGAAGTGCTCTGTACATATTCAGCTATCCAAGACATTTAGCCTAAGTTTCTACTCATATTCTGCCACTTCATCACTTACTGCTTCAGCAGTGATGTCTGCAAGCCTGTTCACTTCAACGCAGAGCTGCTGAATAGTCTCTTCAATTTTCTGTTCAGCTGCTTTTTGCTCTTGTTCAATGAACACCAGTGTGTGTCTCTCCTGTCTTTCAACATATTCCTTCATGCAACTGAAATCTCTCGTAATCTGGCTTTTGATCTGAGATGTGTATCCCTGAAAGGCAGAAAACACGGAGTTCATTGTTTTGTTAGGACAGAAGTATGGAATATGAGAAACTACTGCCCCACTTAACATGCTCTTGGACTGACCCCTGCAGAGTAGAAACAACCACCTTTATTCAAAGGAATAAAATATACTTGACACTATCCTGCACTACCTGAAACCAGATTTTGGGCATGTTAAGGATTTTGACTATTTTATGGCCAGCAGACTTGGCTAGACAGCTCATAAAAATTACTATTCCCTCTTTATGTTTTACATTTTGCATCTAACAGCACTGGAAACATTCAGGCTACTCCTGGGGTAGGCAGGAAAAGGCAACATGCCCAATTCCAGCAGCCTTTGTGCCAGCCAAGGCAGGAGTTAGTGCAGCTGGTCCCATAGCTCATCCTCATCCATAACAACAGAGGTGTGACAGCAGAAGAAGGAAACAAAAAGGCAGATTCCTGCTCTGGGCTGAAAGGCTACAATGGAGTCAGCCTCTCCAGGAGGCAGTAGAAACAAAAGCTAACTGCAGGTAATGAATGCACAATGTGTACCTTTGTTTTACTGAGCAATTCTCTCAAGAGGTGGATGGTTTCTATAGTCACTTCCAGTTCCTTCGGGATGTCCTGTATCTCTTCCTCCTTTAAAGAGACACATTGGACCATTTATCCATATACCCCTCTCAAAGAAAGCATGTCTATGCTAAGCAGCAGGATAATAAAAAACCCTACATCATAGTTAAGCACTGGACTGGTTGAGGGATCTGAAGGCACAACTATTTCTGAGGGAAAATCGTAACAATGAAGTCATTATGCAATAGTCACCAATGACATGTTCAAATATAATTAAGCTTCAGACTGCAGAGACCGAAAATTACATTTTAGATATATATGTGCTAAAATAATGGAGTCATCAGGTTTTTCTCATCTCTTTCAAGTTTGGGAGTTATTTCGAGCAGAGATCTAGGTAATGAATCAGTCTCATTTTGTGCCATTCAGCTGGGTGGAGCTGTAGCACTGTATAATAACGTTACGTGTCCTTTCAGCAGTCTCCAATGCTATGCTGACGCAGTAACACCCAGCACAGTGAACTATTCCTATTGTACATCAGCTGAACACACACAGCTATTAGCTCTTTTAATTCAGCTCTGCAGTCCTGAATTTATCAGATGCCACCCAAACGCTGCTTTACCTAAACCCATCTGCTAAACATACACGATATTGTTACGACAGCGCTGGTATTAGCACAGGAAATGCAGAGCATCCGGGGTGGGGAGCAAAAAGATAAAGTACCCTGAGTCGTGGTCATGTCCCCATGTTCATGACACCATGGGTTGTCCCAGGGTGTCCCGGGGAGGAGCCCCGCGCTGCCTCCGTCCCTACCTTGTCCCCATGCCGCCGTCCCGCCGAGCTCTCGTCGTTGCAGGCAACAGCCGCAGGGGGCTTCGGTTCATCCTGTGCTTCCAACTTTTCTTCCCTTACCTCTTGCTGGACAAGGTTCACCAAAGCGGCCAGGTCCCGGTTGGGCCGCAGGTCCTTCAGCTCGAAGCCCTCCCGGCAGAGCGGGCAGGCTGCGCGCTGCTTCCCGTTGCAGTACTGGAAGATGCAGGACCGGCAGAAGCTGTGGCCGCAGTCCGGAAGTCGCACCGGGTCCTCGAAGTGCTGCAGGCAGCAGGCGCAGTTCAGCTCCACCGCGCCCAGCAGCCGCCCCAGAGGCACCGCGGCAGCCATGGCCCGGCCCGGGGCGGAGGCAGCCGCGCGGCCGCTTACTTTCGGTTTCCCGAGCGCCGGGAGGGAGGGCTCTGCCCCGGAACCTGCCGCGCTGCAGACCTCTGGGTTCCACCGGAGCCAGGCAGCCCCGCTCCAGCGAGGAAACCCGGTGCCGGCACAGCTCTTCCTCTGCCGGCAGCCTGGTCCGAGGGTGCGGGTTGACAGCGGACGTGAACTGTAGCCATGCGCCGCAGAGCAGTCCGTGTCCCGGCCATGACTTTCATTGACTCTCCAAAAAAAGTTGCTGTTATCTGCACAATTTCGTTTTCACAGGGAAGTTCTCGGTTTTGTAACCATCAGAGCTGCTGACAGGGCTGGTCTGGGGAGCAAGCAACACGGCACAGCACCGCTTGCAGAGCCCCATCCATGTGAAGTATGGGCTACTGGATAGCCAGAGCTGTCCTGAGGTCGTCCTGGGTTAGTCAGCTCATCTCAAAATAACAGTTAACCTACATTAAAGCAAACGAAGACACTGTTCCTCATACAAGCGAGGAGGGGCTTTGCTATTCATTTCAAGGGCTCAGGATTAGGTTGTTAAAAAGATTTGCTGAACCAGCATGTGAACTAGAATGAATCATGTTGCACAGGGAGAGGGTGGGAATACAGGAAAGCCCACAGGAGCACATCCACAAGCAAAACTGCTGCAGATTGCTCAGTTGGGGGGGTGATGAGCTGACTGAGACAGGCAGAATGGTGATCCCACTTAAGCTATTCTTCTGCACTATTTGGGGGGGAGAGGGAGAAGAAAGAGGGAAACAAAACCAAACCCAAAGAGTTAATCTTGCTAATCCCTGCAAGTATTAGCACTTCCTCATTTCTGCAGAAGAGAACTATTCCGGGTGTCTAAGAGTGGCTGGCAACTGTCAGCAAAAGGTGGAAGCCTCACCACAAACTTAGTCTGCAAGACTTCCTCTTGATCTGCAAACTAAGGCTATTTGAAAAGAAGAATTAAATATCTGAATGACTGGCTGCTTGGTAGAACCAAATCTCACACTTGGTATTGAGGCAAGAAAACACTCAGTGTACCCTATGAGTACACATCTTCATCAGTTCCTGCACAAAATGGATGTGAATGGCATCTGATCAGCAAGCACCCTCCACCTCCGTGCTCATCCTCATTCATCGAGTGCCTCTGAGCAAGTCACTGGAGACAACACTTTTAAAACCAGTTTCTGCCTGTCAGTTCTCAGACTAATCAAGCTCATTAAGCTTCAGCTGTTTTTTAGGAGGTAAGGCAGATCAGCATATGTTCATCCTGTACTCATCTGGGTTTGCTGGGCACTCTGTGGTGTTGCTCTGGAAATATTTGGTCCTCACATGCTGGATTTGCCAATCATTAAAAAGTCAAGCAACAGAGACTGTTGAAAGGAAGGAGCAAGGAGTGTTTGCCATTAGAGCGAGTCCATTACAGTACATCCACAATTCTTGACTTTTATTTTTTACAGTGCTGAAAATGTAACACTATAAAAGACACTGAACCCACTTGGTCGAAAACCACTATGTTCCTGTCTGAAACAGCCACATGGAACGTAGCTGCCTGAATCTGCTCCTCCCTGAGAAGGACATCCAGTGACTCCAGCATGAATTGGTGTCTAAAATTTATCCAACAGATCCCCCTGCATCCTCCTTACAGGAGACAGTGCCCTTTGTCCCTCGGTCACTATGTAAGCATGTAACCGATGACCCCTTGTCCACTGGCAGGACACATGCCTCTGCCTGGATTGTCAGGTATGTCCTTCAGGATGTACAGGAGTCGTTCTGAAATCAGATCAAGGCAAGAAAAGGAGGAGCCAACATAACAGCACCTGCAGGAGTCCTCAAGGAAATGCATGCCAGTCCTTCTGGGGTCGGACTTTCTCCATTAACTTGGTGTTTCTTTCCAGAAGACAACACTGGATGATTCATCCCTATCAGCCTGGGAAGGCCTCCTCTGCTCAAAAGCAGCAGAGGGTAGGAAGAGACAAGGCACTTCAAGTGAGGTTCTGCAGGGGCACAGATCATTTCTGAATAGCTGCACTCTTCCTCATCCATTTCTCTGTTGCCACCCTTCCTGTGCCTGTGGCTTTTGAAGAAGCAGCCCCTTGTACCAGAGTCACTAGGGCCTTGAGCACCATCCTTGCCAACAGAAAGAGGCCACAGAGCAATGCCAAACAGAGCCCAAGAAGCGCAGTTCACTGGAACTCAGTGCTAGTCTTAACCAGTCAAAGGCTGGGCAATGACTCCATTTAAGGCATCTATCCACTCCCTCTGCTCCCTTTCGTTCTCACATATAAACACAAACTCTCTCACTGGTGTGACCACAGTGATCGCTGGTTTCTTCTTCATCTGGACTCCCTGGGGCACGCCAGCTCGCACTTCATATCCCTCATCCATGGTTCCAATTAAAACCTGGCCTTGTGCAAATGCATCCTGGAAAGAAGGAAGCAGAAGACACCCATTAGCTCTAGCAGACACTGTGCTATCCAAACAGCTCAAACAGATCTACTGACAAGGGAGATGAGCTCTTGAGACTGAGCCTGCTTCAGTCTTGTGCAGCCACTGGAAAAGCTGGATGAGAACAGACCCTTCCTCCCCACCTGTCTTCATGTGGAATAGCAAAGAACACTCCTCTTACCAGTGGTTTTTTAAAGTACATGAGGTTCCTTTCTTGTGAATCCAGGCAGAACCAGCGCACCTTAAAGGGCTCCTTCTGCTGCAAGCAGATGATAGAAGTTCTTTAAAGACCAAGTCCCAAAGGAGAGTTACACCTATTCAAGGCAGATCCCTGGAGTACTTAAATGACTCAGAGACTGAGTTCAGTTTAACCCATTCCCATAACAGGTAACGGGAGAGTCACTTCTGTGGGCAGCCCTCACCCCACTTTCTCCCTGGGTTCATGCTAGAGATGTGCATTTAGTGACAATCATTTGGGTAAGGCAGGCAAGTTTGGTTCTACCAGTGATCAAATTGTGGAGATTAAGAAAGTTGCAGCAAATGGATCAATTGAAAGCACTGCAGAGAATGATCCCTGGGCCAGTGGCACTAATGTGCAATCAGTTTCAATGTTTTGGTTGGGGGTTGTCCCTAGGCAAGAAGTGGTGCTGTTCAAACAAGACTTTGGATCTTCATCTCCTCCTCACCATGCCTGAAATCTCCCCATCCTGTTCCAAGAGGTAGTGGCTAAATACTTTCCCACAAAAACCCAAACCACAGGCTTCACTGTGGGGAATTTCTCAATCACACTTTGCTGCTATAGACAGATGTGATTTATGTGCAACAGACTTTAGGAGAAACGGGGAAGTAGGGGAGTCAGCATGTGATGTTCTGTTCTAGCAAGAGCTGCAGTTAGCAGATACAGCAATCCATTTTGTGTTGCACAACAGGACTTTGCATGTCCACTGCCAGCTAATCCGTCTTGCTTATTCTTCAAGGAGGATTCTTCTTCCTAGTCTTGTTTTCCACAAAAAATAAGACATGCTCCCCAAGAACATGACAGGCTTGAATATAAAGTCTTTTATCAACCCAGGAAGTGTACAGTCACTCATTTGCTAGTGAACATCACAGAATTATCAAATACTCTCCATCTGGAATAATCTTGTTTGGTACTGCTAAGTATGCACTTACTTTTGGTCCCGTTTTCTCCATGTATCCTTCTTTGATATAATTTCTTGTGATCCTGGGTATGAGCTAGAAGAGTAAAACCACAAAAAAGCCTATGTCTATCCCAGCCCAAACCAGGACAGCATGTCTCATTCAAGCCTGCTTTGCTCTTCTGTTCCTGTCAAAACTAACCACCATCAATTTTGGCTTTTGGGGTCTGGGTTTTTTTTGGCTGCTCAGTAAAGGGAAGTCTGAAATAAGAAGAAACATAAGATTTTTGAAAGATTACACTTTATAAGGACCACATAGAGACTTTTAGGCCTTAACAGTTGGCAATGTTTTTTGCATATTATGCAGCGTGCCCTTTCTTTCTCCCTCTTCTGACCATTCCAAGACCCATACTCTGCTGTTTGAGCACCTGACTCTGACAGTAGTGAGAAAATGTTTCCCCATGCTATGTTTGCATAGACTGCTCCAAGCCCTGTTCAGTTCTCACCTCAGGCTCAGGGACATTTGGGAAGGTGGTTCTGAGATAATGGTAACGTGCTGCCCGAATGGCATTGAACCAGTCAACAATCTCCTAGGGAAAACAGCAAACACAAAGACAAGAAAAGCAGGTAAGAGTGCTGCCTCTCTGAAATGCTTTTCCCCTTTCTTATGACCTCTGTGCAATGATGTACTTTTGTACCACAAAAACCTTTCTGGTATTCACCTTTCCACTTTCATGATAGACAAAAAGATTCCTTCTTCGACCATCTGTGTTGTATGTGATCTGCAGCCCATGAGCATGTTGGATTTTATCTGTCTGGAACATTGCATTCAGATTCTCAATGCTGATAATGGCTTTTGGACCTCCAAACTGTGAAATGAAAAATACCACTATATTAAAGTGCTCTCAGGGAAGGTAATGGAGGACAGATTAGCTGTGTGAGAACTAGACCTCTACTGAAGAAAAAGTAGACATCCTAAAATACCTGAATATTGGATATGCCCAAAATATTAAGCCTTAATTATGTGCTACATAAATCACTTCCAAAGAGTGATTCCCTTGCCTTAACAAATGCTGGGATGCTATTTGAAAGAGATGCGTCTGAATTGCAAGAGGTGGGTCTAGCTATCTCCAGCCTCACAGTTGGAGAACAATTACCTACACCCCCTGCCAAAGGGAGACACATTGAAGATGATGCTGCAGTAGTTGATGAGAGAATATTTTAGTAATAGCCACTAACAGATCTCTTCTTCATCTTGCTGTTCAAGTGCCAGTATCCATTTCCTTTGTTCGCTAAGGAAAAGGAGGCTGCATGGTTAAGATAAAGGATGAGGGAAAGTGCTGAATCTAAAAGAGCAATTGCTTAAGATAGCACATATGTTAATGGGCTCCTGCAAACCCAAGCTGGCCTGGCTGCAAAACTAGAGACAAAGATATGCTGGGTTTTGCTGGCAAAGAACAGGCTCTCTCTCAGGATGGATGTTGACCAGCTACGTGCAGCCAACTTTGACTGAGGAACTCACTTCTTTGGTGTAGTACTTCATCACTCCTTCCCTTGCTGATAGGAGAAATCGTCTCTTACGGAAGTGCCTGTTTTCCCGTCCACGCTTCCAGAGGAATCCTTCCCGGCTGCCTGCATATCGGACCAAGGTAAGTGTCAGAGGAGGGCAGCACAACAGCAGGTCTGTTTATCTAAATGGTGAGGTGGCACAGAGTATCAAGTCTCTTCTCCAGCTGAGAAATTTTACCTCATATGAAAAAATCAGTGGAGAACGAGAGAACTCATCTGAATACACTCTTGCACTTGTCTGAGTGCCTTTTCTCAGGATCTTCTTCTCAAAGTTAGAGTCAAAGCTAGGCCTGCACATCCAAGAGTTCAAACACAACAAGCCACCCCTAAAGATCTACACAGCTGCACACAGAACACTGCGCTGCTGGCTTTAACACTAACACCTTTTCCCTGACAATCCTAACTTTTACCTGCAGAACGAGGATCTTGGCAGACTCGGGTGGCAACAAATTCCTCACGCTCATATTTAGCTCTAATCCATTGCTCTTTTAAAACCCTGAAAGAGGAAAACATGGATAAAGCTGATCTGTCTCTACTCTATTTTCACCAGTCAACCAAAGAGACCTGTAGAGGGAAGCAGGAGTTCAATAGCTGTGAAAGATTGCAACAGTGAACACCCCATCAACTTACAAGCAATCACAGAACTGGGGGATGTAATAGTAAGGAGGGACTTTTGCCTCATATTTAGCTTTGGCACAGAGGTTCCCGTGCTTCTTCATAAACTGAAACACAAAAAGAAGGTATGGTTAGGTATGCAACTATAAAATCAATACTATGTCCTTAATATAAACTGAAATTTGTATTAAAGGGAGCACTGCACTTTTGGCTCAGTCTTGCCATAATTCTCAGTGCATCTCTACATACATCTACAAATTCCCTTTGCCACTATAGATTGCACTTTTTAGGGGGAGCCTTTTCCAGTATTTACAATTCTGAACCAGATGGGAAGGAACAAGGGGCAGTTGTTGATCTCCCTGTACCTTATTCTCCTAGACATCAACTGTGATTATATTATTAACACAATTCAACTGGAAGATGAGAGGCTGAGCCAATATTTAAGAAGAGTACGTTGATTTCTGAATAGAACATAGTATCTGGAAATATCTGTGGGCTTCTAAACCACAGTGAGGAGTTACTGTGTGCTATAGAAAAATATATGCTGCAGGTTCTCAGAAACACAAACATTCACCAATGTGATTTGAGCAAGTAAGTCATTAAAAACCCCCTAAAGCTACCCATGGAGTTAACTTGGCTCTGTGTGGCTTTGATACTCTGTCCATGGTGGATAACAGGAATTGCAAGGCAAAGGAGGCTATGATGAGTAGCAGCCTTCCAGTATCCGAAGGGGGCCTATAGGGATGCTGGGGAGGGACTCTTCATTAGGGACTGTAGTGATAGGACAAGG
>JAOEHY010005789.1:16569-37798 GCA_025447955.1 Psilopsiagon aurifrons | reverse complement strand
GGGTGGTGAGGCACTGGAATGGGTTGCCCAGGGAAGCTGTGAATGCTCCATCGCTGGTGGTGTTCAAGGCTGGGTTGGACATAGCCTTGGGTGGCATGGTTTGGTGTGAGGTATCCCTGCCCATGGCAGGGGGTTGGAACTGGATGAGCTTAAGGTCCTTTCCAACCCTGACTATTCTATGATTGTATGAAATGTGGAGGAAAGCAAGTGAATTACCACTTTTTCCTCTGTACCTCTATAAGATCATTCTCCCAGAAGTCAAGCCGAAGGGATTTGACCTTGCTGATCTGAGGAAGATTGCGATGGATTCCAGAGCAGTTCAAACAAATGAATATTCCAAGTTTGTAAGAAGCCCACTCTGGATCTAGACACAAACACAAAGAATGAACTGATACATGAGAAAAGACACAGCCACTGGCAAGGGTGAAAAAGCTCATCTAATGCACAGCCCAGGCTTCACACATAATACATCAAATCCCATGCTATTGTTTGTGGCTGTCACTTCACTGTGTTCAGGGCAACAGCACCTGCCTTCCCCAACGCCCCTGCATTTGTAGGCTCTGTCAAGGATTATTTGTTTAAAAATGAATGTGACTGCGCAGGCAGGCGAGGAGCCATGTAAAAGCTCAGGTAATTATTAGTTGTACATGAAAAGCTGCTGTTGCTGAGTTAACAATGGAAGGATGTTGCAGACAGCAAGCGCTACTGAGAATACAACTGAGTACAACCACCCAGTGTGAGGGCTTGTGTCTGCTGCCCACAGGACCTCTTGCCTCCTGCTGCATCCCCTGATGCTGAGACACCCAAGTGCTCTGGCAAGTCCATTCCCTTGGACAGCCACGTTCATTATGTCAGCCTCTTCTTTCCCTTTATCAGATTAAGCAGAAGCTCCTTGTTGTCTTCTTCGAGCTGCTGTAGGCTACTGATTAACTTCTCACTTTGAGGAGGGCAACTCCCACCTCGACCAAGCTTGGAGTGCCAGCCCGCAGCAGGCTTTCAGGCCTTGTGGAGCCCTTCCCCACACCAACCCCACTGCCCAGCCATTCCCGTGGGGCTGGAAAACCGCCCCATGCGCTCTCCTCCTCCAGCCCCATGCACTGTCTACAAATAACCCCGGCGAAGCTGCCGCGGCGCCGAAGCCACTTCCTGCCCCTCACTGTCCCCCCGCCGGGCTGAGGGGTGCCATGTCCCGACCCTCCGGTCCGCGGCCGCCCCTCAGTTCCCGCCGATGCGGCCGCTCCGAGGCGGGACCCCTCCCGCCGGCTGCCTGTGGTAAGTGAAGTGAGAGGGGACGACGGCCCCGCTGCGGGAGGCTGCCCGCGGTGGACGGGTGCTGCCCGGCCGGTGGCACGGCCCGGGGAGCCCGCGGGCCGCTCGGTGGTCGCCGCTTTCCTGTCAGGAACGCGGCGGGGCGGAGGGAAGGGCGCCGGGAGGAGCCCCTCACCTGGCATCCCGCAGTCGGCGCAGCGGCTGTTCCCGGTGCCGGCAGCCCTCTGCAGCTCCAGCAGCACCGTCTTGTTGCTGTCGCGGTCCATCATCACCGCCCGGTGCCCGCGCAGCCCCGGCAGAATGAGGAACTGGGGCGAGGCCCCGGACAGGCGCTGCCGGGCAGAGCCGCCCCTTCGGGCCACCTCCTGCGGCGGGCGGAGCGGGGGGAACAGCCCGGCCCGGAGCCAAGGCCCGCGGCGGCACCGGAGGGGCCAAGGAAAACCCTGCGAGAGAAACGGAGCGCCGGGCTCGGGACTGCAATGCCCCTCGTTCAAGGGACGGGCAATGGCAAACAGTCCGTGGCTTGAGACTCAGTTTAGCTAAGGGGAGAAAAAGGCAAAAGTGAAAAAATTAAGGATCTCCAAAGTTAATTAAATCAGAAATAGTGTAAGAGATATCCAAATATTTCTCATTTTACCAGTTTCAGATAAAAATGTGCATAGTTAGCTTGCATTACTGTAGCGCACTGTAATATGCAGTTCTTCGGTAAAGTTTAGGTATCATCTGGTAAAACCACGCTGTAGTGTGCAGATGACACAATCCTATACTAGAGAGGTATTGTCAGTTGAAAGTACTGACATGTTTTTTCCATCTTTTTAGGCACTGAAGAGCACCGTACCTTTGACTCATTTTGAAAGTCTGAAGCCATGAAACAAAAAGCAGAATATCCGAGAAGTTGAGTTGTTCAGCTACCTACATTAAATCTCTTTTCAGCACTTACTTACTCTTTAAGAACTGTTTTATGCTAGAATGTAGAAATGGGTTTCATTTTCCCCAGCGATCATTGCTGTGCAAGCTGTACAACAAAGGTATTTTGCTAGCTGTTGTGGTGCCTTACAGGTCCTGTCAAATACAAAAGAGAAGTCTCTAGGACATTTGCACAGTTATTTATATTCAAGGCAACATAGAAACGCACCAAAACCCCCTCAGGCATCCATCAGTAGCCCCTCTGTGTCACACTCACAAGCTGAGCTTCAGTGTCTTTCTGCACGTCCTTCCCAGGCTCAGCTGTCAAAATTCAGTCCTCATGAAAGCCCTCGAACAGGGCAAGAAGTGATAGTCTTGCTTGGAAAGGGATCCTTCCGTCCTACTTTATAGTATTAACACAGAATATGCTTGCAAGAACATGCCAAAGCTTAACTGCTCTTTTTCTGTATTACTCATGGGATTGTAGAGTAACATCACCTGCATTTAAGTTCTATAAAGCAACAGTGGAATGGTAGGTAAAAAGCAAGCTTGAAACTTGACTGAGATATCAACAAGAACACGATTGTTGTTTTTAAATTACTGTACACTTAGTAATAAGGACTGCTTAAATAGGGTGCAGAGTCATTGTGAAACTCCAGGGGTCTTTTACTTCTGGTTTCACTGAATTCTGTTACTCAGTTAGTTTGCAGACATGGGGTTTTTGTCTTTTTCCTTTCCCGGTATCTGCAGTCTTTGCAAGATGCCCAAGGCTGATTTTTAGGCTTTTTCTTACACTTTCACACCACGGAAGCAACTGTTGTGTGCCCTACTACCCAAGTCATACTTAGACAGTCAGCATGAAGTACTAAGCAGGGCCCAAAGCATTGCAGGAAGATGTTTTGAATCAAAGGTGGGTGACTTCTGCAGCACTGGAATGGATCTTGTGAAGCATTTCCTTTTCAGCTGAGTTAATCAAAACCAGTCCCAGATCTCTCTCCCTCAAGAGCAACCCGTCCTTCACAGAAACTTGTGTTGTTCTAGCATGCAAAAGGTGCTCATGCAGAAAAATGCAAGGTTGGTAGTGTATCAGAGTTCAAATAAATCCTCACGAGTGGACTACACTTCATTCAAACAACCTTGAGTTGTCTTTATGTGGTAATTCCAAACAAGTATCTTACCAAGAAATGAAAGACTTGAATTCCGCCTTACCGTTTGGATACCACAGCCTGGAAACTCTTATCAAACCCCCAAAACCCAGGGCAGTTATTAGAACCAGAGAGTTGACTTGAGAAGGAGGTCTCCCATGGCTTTCTCCTTTATGGCTTTTAAATTACCCATGAATTCCCTAAAATAGTAATATTTTATAAGGCTTGTTTCCAATTTATGCAGGTCCGCACTGTAATGTACTTAGATGGAGAATGCCTTCATAAAGCAGTTAACAGAGATATTTTACTTTTTTTCTTTAAGAAACTATTAAAAAAGTTATTTACGTACTTTTACAAAAGAGGACAGGAGTTGCTTAGACCATTGGCACATCAGTACAGCCCAGGCAAATTTTAACATTTGAAAATTCAGATTGGGCTATGGAAAGAGTAAGCTATAAAGACGATTATCTTCAATGCGAAAGCTTAAAATAATTTAATGTTTTCATATGTATTTCTCATTCTTGATCATCTTTAAGACATTAAAAATATAAAAAGAGACCACAATGTACTAGACCTTATTATTACAGAGACATTGAGGTAAGGGGAGTACCACTGCATGGCACCAGCCTGACTCAGTCTGAGGAAGAGGAACAATCCAACTGCAATATAAAGGCAGAAAAGTACATGGTTGACATATTTCCAGTTAGAAACCCCTTAAACATTGTTTTATGAACTGAAAACATTAAGTTTCAGGAATCTTACATTTCATGCAACAGAAATGTCCAGAATTGTAGCAAAGTCTCACAAATTTATTGTCGTACAAAACAGGTTCAATCCAAATAATAAGCCTTGTCAAGTACAAAATGAAAGATAAAAATAGAACACAATATACAAGACTAGAAGTAGTTAAATATTACTGAAACCAAAGTAACACTGGAAAAATTGTTATTTACAAGATCTAATCTCTGAGACCGTCTTGAGCTACAGTAATGATTTCTCTACCCTTTTAGGAGATCAACATGCAGATCTGACACAGCTGGAAATAATGAAATTAATGTATACAAAGATATGTACATTGAGGCACAGTGCTTTGTAAAGACTTTGATACCCAGTCCTTATTGCAGAGTTGGTTTTAGTCATTTACAGTTCAGACTTGTCACATCCTCTCCCTGCTCCCTCCCACCCCAAGGTATTTAACATTTTGCTGCAAATTCAGACAGAAACAAGCTTATTTTAACAAAATGGTCTTTTCTGAAAGAAGCAACTTTGCTGTGGAAGTAGTGGTGGTTGGTTGTTACAAGTGGACTTCTTGCCACGTGATACGCAAAGTACAGAGAAAGACAGTGCGAAGGAGTCCCCATTGACTAGTTTGTGCATTTACTATTATAAATGCACTGGACAAGCACCAAACAAAGCCACGTTTCCATGTGGAGAGCAGTATCATGACAATAGATATATACATTATTTTAAATACTTATAGAAATTTAATATACAAATGGCTCTGAATATACAATAAAATAATGTGGTAAAAAAAAAGTTAAAAATCAAACTATGGTGACAATACCACCATTAGGCACGAAGTACTCCTGCTGTTTGCAACTTTAAGGGAAGTCCAAAGACAGACCATTTATCATTTGTCTGGGTATTTCGAGATGAATCCCTTCAAGATAATGCAAGAACCTATACAAAGAAAAGTAAAAGTGACTATAAGGGGACAAAGATATTTCCAATTACAAGGCAATGGCATTTAGAGAGACAAAGGGCCACCTTTCCTGTCTAGAATTATTTGACAAGATATTTTATTATTAAAATTGTTCACTACCTTGTGGATGGAAATGTAGCAAACTTAGGAAACCCCAAACTTACCTTCTTTTAGTCTTCCCTTGCTCTTTTAGCTTCTCAGACCTACAGATACTGCGAAGAGTGGGGAGGTATTCCAGTATGCTGGCTTGCTTATTACCCAGGTTTAAAGGACTTCTGGAAAATACTGTTCTGATGACTGCCAGTCTCTTCTCTGCTTTTCTGTGAACGCTAAAAAGAAGAGTGAAACTTTATTCAAGAATGTAGAATCCCTATTTTGTTCCTTTAGGATCAAATCCACTGGTTTAAAACTGCTAAACATACAGATGTCCAAAACTGCATCCCAGTGGATCAGACCCTGAAACTTTTGATTGTGTGCTGCTTTACACAGCATCACAAAGCTGCACTCAGAGAGAAACATGGGGGACAGCAGTTTGTTTGGCCAACGTTCTTAGCTTAATTATGAGTCTAATCTAGAGAGGTCTTTACAAGCTCGTGACGTAGGTGAGATTTAGTACATTCATCAGACAATGTAATCAAAAGCACCTGTGGTCTTCACAAATAAGTGGTGTGTGATTGGTATTTGCCGGAATGTCACTATCAGATCCAATATATAACTCATGATATATTGGCCAAATCTGGCCACAGGTTCGATAGTTAGATCCATTTTGATACTGTTCCCCTAGGTACTGACTTACAGAAGTACAAGCCTAACCTATTTTCCTGTTCGGACACTTGAATAGGTTTTATTTGCCTATTATGCAATTTCACATGACTACTTATGTTATAACCGATCTTTCCTACCCATACTTGCTAGCAGCAGTATGTTCTTTGGTCTTTGATAATATACTAAAGGTTACTCTTTGTCAGCATAAATTATGACAAAAAAATTGCAGTAATTTTGCTCTGACTTTTGTTAGGTCTTCACTGAGCAACTGCTATGCATTTAACAGACTTTGTATGACCAGGCATGGGATGAAGAATTGTCCTGTACTTGCAGGATCCATTTCAGTCCATCTGTCTTGAAAAAGCCATTCTTTTAAGTCTTTGTTATTCTTCTGGGGGCTCATTTTTAAAGTAAATGACTTGATTAAGGCTACAACCTTACAGTCAGGCTGTTCAAACAAAAAAAGTCACTTTTTGCAGAGACTGCCATCCAATTTAAGCTTAGACAAGCAAAGTGAACGTGTTCCAGCGTTGTAAGACATACTGACAACTTTCATACTGCTATGAATGTGTGTAGATAGTACCCAAAACACTCTTAAAGCCTGCAAAATGCATTTCTTGACAAACAACTAAAATATACTCCAGAAATATTAGCAAAGTCTTACCTTGAATCAGCCGACTGACTGAAGGATACACAATTTCTTGTGTTTGAAATACGCAATGTAAGTCCCTCTACTTCATCATTTTCAGGTGTTTTACTGGTACTCAAAGAGGACTCCAAGTTTTGTGAAATACTAATAGAACACTTGTTAAAACTGAGTGCTTCAACAGCTGCCATTATCTCACAACAGCTCTGGGAACTCCACCAATCAGTATTTTCTATACTGAACTCATCACAAAGGCCATTTTTGATTTTGCCATTTGTCCAATTAAATCCTTCATCTGTAGAAAACTCCAGTGGTTCCTTGGTGTTAGTGTTCACACAGCAATCCAAGAAAGACATGGTCTCCACAAATTCAGTCAGCGAATTCAGACACTGAGAAACAAGAGCAGAGCTTTTCCCATTTGCTGAGGTTTTAGTTTGCATTTCTTTTTCTTCTTTATTCATCAACAATCTTGATTCCTCTTCCTTCACTTCAGCACATGACCCAGGACTATCTGACGGCAAAGCTATGAATTCAGCTGAATAGTTCAGTTCAGTATCAAATAAGTCACTATCATCCAATATTTCAAGCCTTTTCTGTCTCTTTGCCTTTTCAGACTTTCTCACAGGGCTTTTTCCAGAGCAATACCTGTTAGTGGACCTGTTTTTTGAAGAAACTATGGTAGTCCTTTCAGGTACAGAGCCGGGGGCTTCAGACTGATTTGAAAGAACTTGCATGGGTAAGGGAAGAATAAATTCAAGATTACTATACATAAAATCCACTTTCTTCATCTGGAATTCTGTGAGAAGCTGCATCCATTTGTTCCATGTGTCCACAGTTGTGATTTTGTGCTGTAAAATAATACCAATTTATTAATACATTAATATATTTAATTAGACTGTTATTACAAAAATTCTCACATTCCTAGCTTTGTGTTTATGAGGTAAGGGACTGGTTTGCTTGCAAAAGACTGCTCCAGTTCAGATTTTTGCTTAACAACAGAATCCCCTAATTTCTACAACAAACTTTTTCAAAGAGATCTGCTTAACAAAGATGCTATTCATAGTGATGAATTACACTCAATTATTCAAAGTATTAGCAGTCAACTACAAAAATACCGTTAGAAATGTAAACAAGTCTTCTGAAGGCATCAGGATATTCTTAAGGCCAAGCAATGTCTCTACACAGCCTGTATCACATTTTGGAAGTTCCTGAGGATGTGCATCAGCTTGAGAAAAGTCCGTCTTGGAATCAGTAGTCTTTTCAGAACAAACTGCATGACCTGCTTTATTTGTCTCCTCTCCTCCTGCACAAAGATAACATGCTTTACTTAGAAAGAAACAACTCATCATGAAATTGATTCTTCCCCTCTTTGTCTCAATCCCTTTTATAAAGAATACTTTAGCTGTCACCTCTTGCTGCAGTTCTGAATGAATATAGCAACTGGAATTGGTTATCCCCATCCCCATTCATCATCCACACTTAAGTGTCACCAGTCTGCTGTCCCTCTTCTTTGCAAGTAACCACTTGAAATAGTCTGTTCTTCCTACTGTGCCCCACTAGTCTCTGTTGCTCAACTCACACGTTGTCTCACACACCAATGTCTGCTGGGGATGCTCTTCCTCTACCCTTTGCCACCAAGTTCTTTCCCTTGCTGCCTGCTCGCTAGCTGTCCAATTCTCACCTTTTTTCAGTTCTGCTTCCTCTAGGTGAATTACTGACAAACTCAGCTAAAGAACTGCAAACTCAGTAGGTACTACTGGCTCTCTCCTTTGCCCAATTTTTGCTACTCAGAAGAGGAAATAGAAATAATAAAGTACATAAAGATGAGTAACAAACAGGTGTAATAGAAAAATCAAACTTACAGTTTGAAGTAGCTAAATAAGCTCCCAAAACCCTACAAAATGTTTAGGGGTCTCCTAGAAAGTTAGCATCTATTTATATATGTCTGAGAATGGTTTGATTTAATCAAGTTCCTGTTAAGATGGAGGTTTTTAAAAACCTTAAATCAACCTACCATGATGTGCCAAAGGTTTGTCTTTCAAGCAGCCACCTCCACTTCTAACCCAAAATTGTAAGTAGAGAACACTTTGTCTGATGTCACAGTTATTTGCGGTTAACAGAGCAGCCAGGTCTTTCACATCTGTTCGCAGATTCTCAGCCAGACACAGCACTTGAAGGTAGCTCGCAGCATTTATCTGAACAAAAATTAGACAAAGGCTACTGAAAGCAACTCCTACCAATCAGACTGCAGTATGTCACGCAAAAGCAAATTATTTATGCGTGCAACATACTTTTCCTTTAATAGACAAGATTAGCTCATTAAATTATAGCTACTTTAAAACCTCTATAGAAAAGCAGAATATTCCACTAAATCTAAAGAGTCCATGTCCATGAATTAGGTCCAATTTAGAAATTCAACTCACTAGAACCAAACCAAACACACATATTCTGCTTTTGTTCCTGAAACCACGCAGACCTTGTTTCTCATCACCACTGAACAGGTCCTAGTGAACCGCATGCACTCCAAAGGGTTTTAGTTTTCTTGTAACTCTGCAGTTGTTTGCTACCCCCAGAGATTTTTCAATTTCACATTAAAAACATTCCCATTCTCAAGAGTCAGTTCCTTCTGATTCTTATTTATTTAGATTTTGTACATAATATACAGCTGCACATAAAACTGTTTGCTATACAGCATATCAGCGCTTACATTAAAGGAATAACCATTAAAGGAATAATACTTCTAAAATAGGTGCTATACTTCTAAATGAAAGAACCAATACTGGCATAGTCAGTCTTCAGATCAAAACTATTAGACAGACCATCTATGAAATGATTTACTACACCCTATAAACTAAATTAAGTGATGTTCTTGTAATTCTCTGAATTACTCAATGGGTAAGGAAATAAATCTTCCATGCTCATAAAGAAATTTCTACATGTAAAGATCCATCCATCTTCTGATGAAACAGATACGGTACATCAGATAAACGTAAACCTACATCAACATTTAAATGTCAAATTAGCTGACAATTACATATCTGCATTTCTAAACACAGACTTACCAAGGAAGGGGTTCTAAAGTTGAGCTCTTCAAAATAGCCATCAAACATTAAGCTGAATGTGGGATCTATATAAGAAGATAGCAGTGAACTGTCAGGACATTTTGTTCCAAAGCAATTATTTTCTCTATTAGAGCAGCCAATATCTTTATTAAAATACTAAAATACTTACTTAGTAGTCTCCACTCACTTAATTCTATATTTAGGAGCTGTATTTAACCATCACCATTTAAACCACTTCATTAAAAGGGGCTCTGTCTGCAAAGCCTAATTACTGTAACAAACATACTCACCATTGGTAGTAAGAATTACAGGTCTCTTTGCTGTTGCCATGAATGTTTTTATTGCACTTAGAAATCCTGCATCTTCATCAAATATTATATCTACCTATACAAAACAACCAAAGTGCAAAACATCAATAGCTTGAACATAGCTACACGCTGTGAATTTAATGGGGGCTTAGATACTGTAATTACTGGGGTGTTCATTGTGAGTTTTAAAGTGTCTCAGTGCATGTACATAGTGTAAGATTATAAACCAACACTTTCCATGTAATCAAAGGAATTAAATCTGTAGGATCTAAACTGTTCCAACAGTGAACAACTGTAGACAGGTGTCAGTTTCTTTATCTTTGACAATAACTTTGACAATGATCCATGTTTAGGAGGGTTCTTGTGGTGATGAAATCATTAAACACTGACTAAATTTTTAAGAAGCTGATAATTCTCACACTTGAATCTCTTTTGAAGTCTCAAGGAGGAAGGGAAACTGAAGTTAAATTCTTTAAACATAATGAAACATACTCCTCACATCAGTACATTTCATGGGAATTTTACCTCTTCAAAGAGAATGAGAGATGTCGCACTTTTTCTGTTGTGTTCTCCTCCTTCTGCTTCTTTGTTTATTGACTTAACTTGAGCATCTTTCTTTTCTTCAAGAGAATTCTGAGAATTTCCTGCAGGTGCTGAAGAATCGAGCAGGAAGTCAAGGAGGACTGAAACCATCCAATACACACTCTAGGCACTGGTTTTGAAAAGACCCTTAAGTGTTAAGCTGCTTAAGAAACTCTACGCTGACATAAAACCTCTGAAATCCGACCCATACCCCTTTCTGACGGCTCATTTAAAAATATATTGCAACAAATCTGCTGTGAGTTGAACCACGTTTGGTGGAGGGCATTTGTAAAATCAAGCCTGCACTTAACCTGGTCGTGACCTATGATACCTCAGAGGCATGAAGCAGCTAGTAAGTCCTTCAAGACCATGCAGTACAATGGCCTGAAAAGACAAGGACTAGACTCAACTGCACCCCTTCAATCCGGCACAAACACCGGATGTCCAAATACATTATTTCCTTTCAAAAAACTTCTCTTTCAGACTTCCTGATCCCATGAAACACTTGGAGATGCACCTCTCGATGTTGAGAGCCTCAAAGATTTCAATATGCCCTTCTATGTATCAAAACCCAGTCTGCAATCAAACTATTATTGGCTTTACAGGACCTCTTAATTCTGTAGCAGTAATTTTTATACCTATACATGTATCTACAGTTATATACACAAACATACATACCACCTAGCACAAAGAAAAGAAAAACTCAAAACCCAACAAAACCCCCCAAAAACCCAAATCCTAAAACCAAACTACCAAACTAAGGCAAATCTACTGAACTTCAGATAGTCTGTACCCTAGTTAACTCTCCTGTAATAGAGTAATGACCGCTTCCTATGTAGCTAAGTGTACGTGAGATGCATTAAGTAACTCTAGCAGTTAGAGTAGAATACGTGTACTCCATTTTCTCCACGCAGCTCCAGGTACACAGTCGTACACTGCAGCATTTCCATCTCCAGGGGAAGATTATCATTATCCATCCTTAAATATTAACTATCTAACAATTAACTGGAATTAAATAGCGATATTTACCTTGATTTTTTTCTTGAGCTGTTCCTGCTCCATCACTACTTTTACGTTTAGAAGAAATCTTGAAATAGTTTGCAAGTGTTTTAGGGTGCAAGTTCCGTTTCAATCCTGCTCCTTTGGGGGACAGTGGAGGTTTTCTCGGTGAAACAACTTTCTTTGGAGAATACATTTTTTCTGCAAGATATGTTTCATATTAAACATAAGCTGGAAATGTAACCTCAAACTTCTGTTTCTCAGGCAAATTTAGAGCAAATCCCAGTTTCTCTTTTTTTTCTGGTTCAGGACAGGTTTACTGTGATGGCTTCTGCTTATTTTACTCTTCAGCTACAGGGAATGCTCCTGTTCAGCTTTCCAGTCACGTGCTATAGCACTGACTACACTGCTACAGAAATAAGGTAATTGAGTCAGTCACTTCGATGAAATCACTGTTTAATTCGGTATGTAGTTGTGTTAACCGGCAGAGTCAAAACCCAACAAACCCCCAAACCAACCAACCACCCTTCCATCCCAAACAAACAGCAACCCAACCCCCTCAAGCAACCAAAAACCCCAGATATAACCATGAAACCTACTTGGTGACTTGGCACTGCTACAACTGTTAAAAAAGCAAGGCTTATGTGCATTAATGCCTTTTTTGTCCACTTGATGAGACTGAGTAGCTTCTTTTAGTTGTGACAGTATCTGTCTCCCGCTACGCTGGCAAGAGGCATTGACTTCAAATATCTGCAATGGGATTTCATTTACATTTTAAAAACACCTCAGACACCTTGTACTACAAATGCTTTCATATCACTAGCTGCAAGAAAAATAGCCACGAACCTTAAATCCCAGCTCCTGAGCACAAGCGTATACTGCAGCAGTTTTCCCCACTCCCGGCGGGCCAGTTATGAGAACTGTATTGCAGAGGCTCGTCTCTTCCTCAAGGTCAGATTTATTATCTTTAAAGTCAAGGCTGTCCAAAGAATCTGCAGATTTAAAACAAAAGAAAGGGTTCATGTAATGTTTGTGTCAACTTTACCAAAGAGAATCTATGTATATTAAATTCTATCAGCACCTTCATGCTCTTTGTCCTTCTCCCCTTTCTGATTTCTTTTTTCTTCCCAATCAGCTCTTTTTTTCCATTCTTTTAACCAACTATAAAAAGAAAGAACATAACAGAAAATAATTACTGCTGAATAGTGAACCAAATTCAGATGGAAGAGAATATGAAACTGAGAAACATCAGCCACTTGTTATCCCCCTTAGAAACCTATCACTCCTTTCAGATTAAACAAGTTCAAGATTTGTTTGATTCTTTTTTAAAAGAGGATCCCCTCTTTATTCTATGTTCTATTAAATGATTGGTATAAAACCAAGTCACTTGGCAAACTAATTAAATTGTGGGAAATGCTTTATCATTCACAGTTTCACGTTTTTTGTCAGATGGATCTTTAAATCCAGCGTAAGAGCTACAACAGTAACTTAAACACATACAGAAAACTTAACTGAAAAAGGATTGTATTAGATGGACTTGAGCACTAAATTACTGTCAAAATCAAAGGCAGTGCATCAAGATTAGGATCAGACACGCCTGTAGGGAAGTACAGACAAGTCCTGGTTAGTTGCTATCTCATTCATAGCATGCAGGCTTGAATAACCTGACAAAACAATATTTTTTACTAAGTACTTCATTCCATCCCACAGCATTTCATGTGTGGTTTTGTTTTGTACCATATCACACAAGCTACCAAGGTATTCATGTAAGAGAAACTATGGCCAAAGAAGATCACACACACCAAGTGACAATTTGTTTCTGCAGCTTCCTGGAAGTAAACCAGAACAAAGGCCACACGCCCTGTAAGTGTTACTCAAGCATAGCATAAAAGACCTGACTTCACTTCTTTGAGCACCATTAAATAATATGATGTCTGAGTTATTTTAAGGATGGATCCATGCTCCCACTTCTGACCTGTGTAGCCTTTCAATTTCTTTCTTGTTCCCTACAAGTTCACTGGAATCTTGAGGCTGGTATTTTTCTGTCCACAGCATATCTTCCTTCTCAGCACCTACAGGAAAAGTACCATCCATTTCTAAACAATTCTTCATACAAAAGAGCTGATCAAGTTCAGCAGAATATAAAGACCAGATAAGATTTTTGCACTACAGGAGAACGCTGAGATACATCGTGCACACATTCCCTCAAGGCAAAGAGAATGAGAATCAGACAGAAAATGCACTTACCTGAAAGTGAATTTGGCTCTGACAAATATTCAGTGTCTTCTGTCATAACATCTGGTTGCTGGGTCTTGTTTTTTCCCAAATGCATGGCTTGTTCTGTCTCTCCTTGTTTTTCTCCAGATGTGGGAGAAAAAAGGTTCTCAGAAACTCCTGATTTTATTTCAGTCTCTGAACCTCCAATTTGTTTTCTTCTTTTTGATTTGTGCTCTTCTGTTTCTTTCCTTTTCCTCTTGGTTTCCTTCCAATTGTCAGAATGTTTCCGATTTACCTCAGAATTTGCAGTGCCACCTCTGCTTTCTAAGGGAAAAATAAATACATAAACACAAAATACATCCTTTTACGATTCCAAGCCATGTCCTTTACAACCAAATGGGGGTTTTAAGCCATATTTGAAGAATTTGGTCAAAATGACCTAAAATGTGAGAACCAATTTATTTCCAACAGCATTCCTTCACTGACATATATCTGGAAATTCCAAATGCCTTTTTATGCCAGAGAGTCAGTGTGAGCGTGTTCTTCCCCAGGTCCATCACTAACCTTGTGCACTGCTTTCAGAACCCAGGCGTTGCGTTTGCCTCTTCAGAAACCTGTAGAAGTATTTTCTCACAGGAAACTGGGAATTAGAAGACATGATCTCATCCAGTAAATCTTTCCTGAATGTATCAGGAAAAACTGGTCGGTGGCCAGGAAGCTGCAATACACACACATACTTATATAAATTATTACTGGAAAACATTACACAGAATAACACGGACAGTTTGGTATAAGCTAAATTGGAAGCTCTTGTTAAAGCCAGAGATTAACAGAAAGCTTTGAGAATCATCTAACATTACAATGCAGTGTAGGTAAATCACACACACACACACACATAAATACCCAAGACTGAAACAGGCTCAAACTACAAGAGTTTTTAAAACAACAAAAGTCCTAACAAGCAACAGAACAATTCAATTTTACATTCACTTTTACCACAAGCCCCCATTTAAAGTACTAACCATAGGTGCAGAACAGATTCCAGTTAATTTTGAATTCACCGTGGAGAATTCACCAAGTGAGAGACTGATTTTTGTGACATTGGTGACTTCAGTGTTCAGATTCCTTAGCTTAGTTAACAGAGGACACGATGGTGGTTGCAATTTCCACACTGGACAACCTACAGAGGAACCACCACCAAGAACAAAACAAGAGGAGACTTTTATTAACAAAGCGGAGACAAAGTCACAGACAAAACCATCCTACAGTAAGAGTAAATGCTTTTAACCACAGCTTTATCATGCCAAAGCCAAGCTTATTTAACTTACACTGCATCAACTTTTTATCCTTATTAACTCCACCTCCCATGAGAAGCATAAATTTGCACATTTTTACCTACATTTCCCAGTGAGTTGCTCCTGGGCTCTGCTTGCTCTAAGTAACAACCCCTGCCCTCACCGGGCTCTGTAGGTCAGATGCTCTCCAAGGAGTTTGTTTTGCTAATTGGTTAGTTTGCAAATACAAACTGGGAAATGCTATTCTACTTTCTGCCATGCCCTCCCATAAGGATATTGTAGCACACTCTCTCCCTTAGGGCAAGAAATGGGTGGGTCTTTACTCTTTCGAGAAGCATTTTGCCTTTGTCAAAAAGAATGGTTTCTGCCCCAGTTAGGGCTTTGAGCACCCTGGCCTAGTGGAAGGTGTCCCTGCTCCTCACAGGGGTTTGGAACTGGACAATATTAAGGTCCTTTTCAACCCAAACCATTCCCTGATTCTATTCTCCAAACAAATCCTAAGAAGTTTGCATCCTCACCCATAAATGCATACTGCAGCCACAGCGAGTTTTGCTTTTAAAGTTCTTTTCTGCACAGATTCACTAGAAGTTATAAGGTCTAATAATAGAAGTATATACATAATTATATATATTATATATAAACACTATAAAAAGTACTATATTATTATACAAGCTATAGAAAAGCTTACAGTCATCCTTCTGCTGTACATGGACAACAGGCTTGAAACATGAACTTGCAAGAGAGTACGCTTCCATTGCTGCTGCTTTCTTTGCAATCTGTCTTTTCAGGGACTCTGGCAATCCACTCATCAAGAATTCACGTTTTGCTCTGAACTGATCATCATCTTGAGAGTTTTCAGATGCATCTTGGCTTTAATGAAAACAGAAATTAAACCCCCAAACAGCTGAACTACGAGCCACATAAGGCTTACAACAGAATTTAATCACATTCACTTCTACACAAGTTAAAAACAGTCTGGGAGAACCGCTAAAATTAATTTAAATGCAGCAAGTTTGCATTTAATTTTAAATTTTCTGTTACACATTTTGATAAAAATAACTTTGGTTTTGTGTTTTAGATGCAGTTCAGGATTTCTTCTGAATCAGTCCTCATCTCGATTTTCAACTATGTAAAATGGCTCAATCATGGTTGAGGAACTCTCAAAACCCCCCAAAATTTTGCAAGCAGTTTAACGTATTGGTCCCTCTAAACCCCATAAACATTTATATCACATTTCCATGAGTGCATTTAAATTTGTAAAATGACAGAATGTTCAAAGTAATCTTGAAATGCTTTTTGATTCTTAAGCAACTGCATCTGTGGCAACTGACCTGCTTTCATCAAAGATCACAATTGGTGCAGCTGCAGAGTTCTGAGCATTTCTGCCTAGGAAAGAAGGCGGATCAACCAGTTTTCCTTTAAAAAGGAAAAATCATTATTAAATTAGCACTAATGTAGGAGTCTAACCTTGCTTCTCTGTTCCATTTCATAACATTAGGGAATCCCCTGTTCTTAAGGGAAAGCTAGGTATTTTAACAAAATTCATTACAGTTTTATTTCTAGTTATTCCATCACTATTGATGTTATTTTTTGTGACATTAGAAAGCAAACCCCACACCTTAAATTAGAAGACAACACAACATGGAATTATATTAGCAGTTGCCAAACATAGCTTTCCCTCATAGCATACAAATGAAAGGCACATAATGGAATATTACAAAGAAAGTGATAAGAAAAGAAGAATGTACTGCAAAAGCAGCTTTAGAAAATAAGTTATAATAGTAACTGTAATCAAAATCAAACACATGCAGTAAAAACATCTACCATTTGAGTTCTTTGCAACCTTGACGTTTCTAGGCTTTTTCCCCAAAACATCATTTAGGCTCCGAAGATTCTTTTGCTTCACATCCTGCACTGTAGTAGTGTCATGACTCAGGCTTGAATCTAAAATTATTATTGACTCCTAGAGGGAAAGCAAATACAATAAGAAAAACAACTTTCCCTCCTTTGTTAACAACACAACTTAGCGATCAGTAGTGAGAAAACTGAAGAAACTGTTAGAAAGCTTAGAAGTTAGCAAATACAATTTGAAGATTATCATTTCATTACTGTTGTCTACACAGAAGTAGTATATAGAATAGGATCTCCAATAAATAAAGGGCAGAACTACTCTCATTTAAATTCAAAAGTCTAAACCACACGTATTTGAAACAGACACGTTGCTGTCCATTAGGAAAGAGAAACAGCCACTTCCAAAGCGTGACTATCTGCTGCATGTTACAGATCTGCACTGGGACAAGCATTCCAGTCTACGCCTAGCAATTACTTTACTATTTGACAGTCACCATACCAGTGCACAATATCTACCTTTATTTGATTCTTTAAAAGAAGCGTTTGCAAGATAAGGAACATTTTTGCTGCGCAATGAATCACCAAAACATCAAAATAGTGGGTTTCCCCTACAGAACATTCAGGCTTACTTCACTGCCTTGTAATTTTTTCTTTTCAGCAAGAGCTCGCTGCCGAGACGAGCGCCTCACAGGAGCTGGTAAGTCGTCATTAACCTTTGATCTATTATGCTGAATTGCCTTTGCCTTCTCAATCAGCTGTTTTGCTTTAGATAGGTTTTTCGAAGTGGAGCTCATCTGTTAACAAAGAACAATCGCCATTCATAGCACTATATTTGGCATTTCACATATTCATACAGTTCTCCACATTCATAAAAAAGTACCATTTTACTGGTATAAAAAGAAAATGAAAGAATTGAGAGAAGGAAAAAGCAGGATCATGCAAATACTTTTCAAAACAGAACAAGAGCCCTACATGGGGATCCTCCGATCTGCCCACAGAACAAATGAAATATGGGCACATAAGCTGTTTTGCTGTGCGCAAACACTGCGTCCCATCCTGAGAACCTGCAGAGCAGGAGAATGCTACTTTCTTGGATTTTTCTGTTACAAAAAGTAGATTTACACTAATAAAACCCATTTTAAAAATCTGAGGTACATTAACCATACAAAAAAGGTTATGTTAAATTCTATCATAAATCACAGCAATACTCTCTTTCCATAGGGCATCTGAGAACTGCCATATAGTCATAATAGTCCTAAGACTATTGCACAATACTGAACATGAACACAATCACATGCATATAGTAAATGATAAACTACTAAACCACAAACAGTTACATAAATTACCTTCATATTTTTGGAGTTAAACTCTTCATTTCTCATTGCTTGAGCTTTATTTGATTTTGTAGTCGCACTGATACGTGTGAACTTCATTCTAATTAGGGAAAAAAAGTATCACGAAAGTATCATGGTTTAGTAAAGGGAAATGTTACTCTCAATTCATTTTTCAAAAGCCCCCAAAAATACAGTGCTGTTAACAGAAGGTTAGGGTTTTTTTTTTGGGGGGGGGGGGGGTTGGCTTTGGTTGGTGGTCTTTTTAATGTCTTTAGTGCAACACATTTATAGAGCCAGCTTTGGCTCTTCTGTATTATCCACCTGTATTCATGCAGCAGGTATGCCTTCCAGTCAACTTCTTTTACTCTTAAAATACTTACAGGAAAACACAGTACAAAGGTAGAATATACTGTAAAATGTTTACCTGATTGGGCTGCTGCCATCAAAGGGCATGGTAATCACCTCGGCTTTATACATGTTACTTTTTTCCAAGGACTGCTTTCTTGCTTTTGGAGTTGAGGTTAGTAAAAGAGTGCCACTTGAATCCTCTTCAGAAGAGGTATCCTTAATCTGGGGGGTTTTAGGTGTAACTTTTTTTGATGTTTTGATTTGTTTCTGCCTTAAACTCCTCCTCAACTCATTCACTTTTGGACTCGATGAAATTCTTACATCTAAAGTGTTTTCCTGAGTGAGAACATTAGCACCTGAATCCTCATCTCTGTAACAGCTGGTGGTATCAGAGACATTAGTTTCCTTAGTTTCTGAAGCCTTCCTTCTTCTGTTTCCTTTTTTCTGATTCTTTCTGGGTCTTTTGGGTTTAGTTCCATTGTTTTTAGGACTAGAATCTTCTGGTACTCCACTTTCTAATCCTTTATTTGAAGCAATAGCATCTTCAGGTCCTTCTTTTTCTTTTGCAGACTTTCCAATGGCTTGCTTTTGTTTTCCAGGAGCCCTTTTAATGCCACTTCTTACTACATCTGATGTCGGTTGTCTGAACGCCTTCATAAACTCATGCCTTTCTTCCAGACTACATTTTGCCTTTAAAGAATCTGACCCTGCAGTCTCTAGTACAGCTAACTCCAGATCTTCTTCCTCAATAACGACATTAGATCTTCTTTTCTGAGTAACCTGCTCAGTCTGCTCACCATCCAAGAGCGGTGGGCTACTTTCTTTTTCCCCTACACATCCTTTCTGCTTCAAGAAGATGGAAGCTATTTTTCTAGAGCCTTTCTGCTCCTTATGTAATGAAGCTAATCTGGAGGGAATGGAATGAACTTGTGCAAGGACAGTTACTGTTCGAAGTGGCAGCTGTTGAGATTCCTCGCACCTTTCTGGGTCACTAACAGTATCACTTTGGTCCACTTCATTTGCTGTAGCAGGATTGTCTGTAGTTGGCTTTGTGTCCTCTTCGATGTGATCTATGTTATTTTCTCCCTGACTCTTCAAGAAGTCCTCAAATGACACTGTTATTATACTGTTATTTACCTGTGATGTCTTGTCATCAAAACTGGAATCACTAGTAACGACGTCACGCTCTGCTACTGTAGGAGATAGGGGCTTTTTCTTATCTTCAGTTCCCTTTTTACACTTTTCATTCAGCTGGTTTTCAGATAGGAAACTTTCAGACAAATCCATATTTACTTTGTGATTCCTTCTGCTCGATTTTCTTACCCTATTCTTTCTTCTACTTATTTCAGAACCAGCTTTCTTTGCACTTTTTCTGTAGGTAACAGCATTTGAGATGTTCTCCCTTTGCACATTATCTTCCAGGTCTCTTGCACTTTTTTGGTCAACTAAAGTACAAGCATCTGTAAAATCACTCCTGTCTTGTTTCAGTCCTGCTGTTTCTCTGCTGCCATCACTACTAATTTCTATTTCATGTTTACCCTCAGATTCTTTCATCTCCTTTAGCTTATTATTTAAATTAACTCTCTTCCCTTTCCTCTTCCTCTTTAAAGGTGGTTTAAAAGGCGACTTACAGTCTTCGTCATCACCATCAAATGGTGCTTTATTTTCTCCAGCTACAAGTGGCAATGTGGCTTTCTCATCTACAGCTGTCCTTTTAAAATAATCCAATATGTTGCTGGGTTTTGGTGGTGACAACACTTTATCCATTGGCTTTGCTAAAGGTGAAAAGTATCTCGTGATTGTCTCCACAGAAGCATCTTCCTCGCGTCGTTTCTTGCATGGCTGTGAAAAAGTTCAGCATTAATCTTAGTTTTTAAAGCGGTAACTTAGTACGGTGATATACAGCAACACAGGATCTATGGTATGCACTGGTGACACTAGTACTGCTCCAAAGGATAAGCCTCTCATGTCATTGAACTAAGACTGCATGCGCACCAATTTACCCTCATGTTTTCAACAGCCGTCTAACCTGGAAACACAGGTTCTGCCATTTCATAAATAAAACCCCTGTTCTGAAGCTTTGAGGCCACCAAAATTGGAAGCGACCGCAAGGTCTCCAGAACTGCAGAGAGCTCACAATACCGGAGCTCAGAAACTGTCAATTCAGATGACCGACCTAGAGGCTACCTTGAGATGTTCACCAGAGCATTTGTAGGCCACTTCACAGAGGATCCCAACATCCCTTTAAAGATGTATGGTCCCACTGTAAGCCTCTAGCATATCTTCAGGAGAAACTCTAACTTCTGCAATACTCAAAAGGGAATGCATACAGAATAATTCAAACCTCTTACCATAATTTAAAGTGTAAAAGAGGACGTGAGGCGCTGACACAGACTGCCCAGAGAAGCTGTGGCTGCCCCATGCCTGGCAGTGTTCAAGGTCAGGCTGGACACAGGAGCTTGGAGCAACCCGCTCCAGTGGAAAGGTGTTCCTGCCCCTGACAGGCGTTGGAACTTTAAGGACCCTTCGGACCCAAACCACTCTGTGATCCTATGATGTGTACAACTGCATGAAGGATGCCCCACAAAGGCCGCTGTAACCCTCCTCCTTTACCAGACCCCGATCTCTCCAGAGATCCCATCACCCCATCTCGTACCCCCGCGTACAGAGCTGCCGGTACTCGCCCGAGGAGCCCCCCAGAGACAGCTCTTGACAGCCCAGCCCGCGCCGACGGCCCCGGGGCGGGGCAGCGCCCTCCCCCCGCTACAGCCGCGCACCACAACGGAGCGCCCCCCGCCCG
>JAOEHY010005789.1:0-14934 GCA_025447955.1 Psilopsiagon aurifrons | reverse complement strand
CCCCCATGCTGGAGATGTGTGGTGAGATAGGCTGATGTGGGTAGGGAGATTGCAGGGAGCCAGTGGAGGGCTGGCTTCTCTGCTGAGGCATTCTCTAAGGTTGCTATGTTCAGTTTCAGTTCTGCAAGGGGTGAAGAAAAAACCCCAAAACTGAACGCAGAAGATGTGTTGGTGGTGACCTGATAATTTTTCTGAAGCAGATTCCATTAGCATAGAGATCTGCTATAAATCTGCCAGGGTGGTGTCCTGCTGCTGAGTGGCTGTGTGCAATTGCTACACATCAAATTAGTCATCTTGAAAACCACAAGCGACTTAAGAAAATGAATTCTTCATGATTGCCTTTAATCCAAACCTTGTTGTCTCGGAGTGTTTCCTGATAATCAGAATGCACTGGGAGGGAGCCAGTTTGCCTCTCTGCAGTGGCTGGGAGTGCTTATTTAGCTTACCTTGCTTTCCTTTTAATCTTTAGTGGAATTACTTTGTTCGTGTGCGTGTTTCTGTTTTCCCTCTTCCCATCCTCATGCCCATGTGCTGTTTTGTCTGTGAAGAATCAGCCAGGCAACACATCCAAGAATTCCCATGTGCAGAAGTGCTGGATGTCCCTGACTGGGGTTCAGATAGCGGAAGCTTTATTATTTGGGGGCTGGTGGGCTGATGCAATAGGAAAGGCAGTAAACTTCGCACTGCTCTGTGTGCTCAGGGACTTGCATTTCCTCTTCTGTATAGCCAGTGCTATCTGTAAGCCTGCGGCTGTCTTACTGAGTTTGTATGTGCATGCAGTGGAGGTAATGGACTCAGAGAAGTGCCTGTTCTGTCTTCCACCCCACCCCTTCATGAAGCTAAATACTTCCTTCTCTTCCTAAGCACTGAAATAACCAGAAAAGGGAAACCGAGCTGTGTGGCAGCTGCAGAGCTTCATGACTATTACTTGAGGAGGAAATTTGTTTTACCTAACCAGAGAGCTTCCTGTGTTGGTTGTCTGTACTAATAAAGACCTAGAAATTACGTGTAAGGCCATGCGCTTGTTGCAGCGTTTCCTTGTGTCTGTGACTTAGAAGGGTTGTTCACTGGGAGATGTTTACTTCTGGCTTTTGCATCTTTAGCTCAGGGGTGTTCAAATGCGTCTTCTTCCCTAAAAGTCAGATTCAGCAAGTTTGCAACCATTTTAATGAGCACTTGTAGAAACTTCTGTGGTCTGCCTCTGCCAGAATCAAACCATCCTTGCTGTGCACCCTGCCCTGTACCCCTGGAGTACAGATAAATAAAGGTGGCTATTTGAAAAAGAAAAATGTAAAGAAAGCAGTTTACAAGGATTTAAGAAGTCCGGTAAAGTGACAGGACCTGGGAAAGTGCTTCTAGGTCTTCTAAAAGCCTGGTTTCTGGTTTCCAATGAGGATTACCTGCGTGTGATGGCAAAGTGGAGTTTGAACAGGATTGCAGCAGTTTTGGAGGGTGGGAGGGTCAAGACCTACTTCAGACTTTTCTGACAAGAAGAATTCCTTGATTGAAGTACACAGGTTGTATTTGGCTTAGTTAATATGCTCTTCCCCTTGTCCAGGCTAGTTTCTTTGCCTCCTTCCCAGCTGTACATGTACTAAAAATGGCTACACTAGTCTAACTGCCGATGGTCCTTTTTTAAACCTGACTTCACACACAGCTTTTCTCCAGCAGATGCAGATGAGGTTGTTCAGGAAAATAAAAGATGTGCATGGCCTTTGCTCTATCCTGAATCCTTCTTTCCTGTTAACTGAATTTAGATCAGAGAAAGTGCAACATTGACCAGAGATGTACTTGAGCAACATTTTAATGATTTGAAAGGGACCCTGAAGAAGCTGTTGGATGAGCGCCTGATGTCACTGCTGCAGGAAGTGGATGCTATAGAACAAGAGAGCATCAAACCCTTGGATGAATGCCAGAAGCTAATAGAGCATGGGGTCAGTACAGCCAATGATCTGCTCTGGGAAGGTAAGGCAGGACCTAAGCTAAAGTAACGCAGTTATCTTCTCTGCTAAGTGTGATTACATTTGCTGTTGATGGGAAACATGAAGGATGAAATGGACACTGTATGGGGGAAAAAAACCTCCAAAAAGTCTGAGGATGAGGCAGACAGTAATGGACATGTGGAGTATTACCACAGAGGCCAGTTTGTGCCCTACTGATGCTAAATACCTAGCCAGAAAAGAATGTCACTCTTGCCTGTTTTCACACTGGAGAACCTACTGGGAGCGTGTCTGAGCCATGAGTATGTTGGCAGTTTCCTTGCATTGTTCTCATGTCTCAACTTTAACTTTCTTTCAACATGATCTCAGTTTTGTGAACTAAAGGGCACTGAGCACGAGGAGGAAATGTACCAGCTTCCACTCAGACGTGGGCTCTGCGCTGGAAGAGCAGGTTGCGGGGACTCTGTGCTCCTGTCCACTGCAGTAGTGGCAACATTTAAGAACTAACCTGTTTTTTTTCCTAGCACCACAACCTCTGATGTAGCTGACAGTCACCTTGTTCTTGTTTTAAATGTCAAGTTACTGAATCACAGGGTGTTTGCTTCTGTTTTGTATGAGTTTCTATCAGATCTCATGAGAGCCTGACTAGCTGTGCACTCGTATCTCATGGGTCACTGTTCCCTCTGTAGCAGTAGTGTTGCTAATTCATCAAACCGAGCAGGCGTTGCATCTGAGTCAGAGAGGAGTTAAGCCTTCGTGGTTTTAAGCCTCCTGCTGCCAGTTATGATGTGTGCTTTTCTTCAGAGATCTGTAGCATTTGTAATCCTCCATTTGGAAAAGGACTGAGCTTGCTTATATTATAAATTACCCTAAAGCCATCAGATAGGAGAAGGGACCATAAATCGCTGTAAGATTAAGTGTGGGACACTACTTTATATGGAAAGCTTACGAAAAGATTTATGATTATCTCTGTACTTTAATGCATGGATGATGTCCTTCATTCTGACAATAGTCACATTTAAATTGAAGCAAACAGAACAATGCTTGAAATGATTTTTTGCTTTTAAGCTCCTATTTTATTTTCTGATGAGTGAAGGTCCTTTGCTTTTTTCTTCCTTTAAAGCAGGTATTAATAATCCTCATTTCTGGCATCTGAGCCCAGTTCTGCTACCCTGTGAGACCTGGGGCAAATCGTTACATCTGTTATGGGTGTGTCTACAGGAAGCTTTGAGGGCTTCAAAAGTTGCTGGATAGGCTTTATATTGTTAACTGTAATTGTACTTTCTAGCTTAGAGTCTAGCAGGAGTGCTGAGAAAGCTTCAAGTGTAATTGGTTGTTCGTGTCAGAACTGGTTACTCTTTGAAGCAAAAGATGCCTGTCTTGGACGTTGTCTCATTAGGAATATTTTTATTCCAGGAGAGAGTGCGGTCCATGGAGATGTGGGACAGCAGAATGAGAAACTTTGCATCTTTACAAAGAAAGCTTTACATATTCAGCTAGATAGGTAAGACACCGACACACTGAGGTGATCCGAGGCAGTGGCACACATGCCTTCTTGTATAGGGCATCTTTTCTCCTTTGAAACAAAAGCCTTCTGCTCTGTTGCCATAAAAGACTCATTTGAGGTGTTCCTGTCCTTTTTGTTTCATAGACTTTGCCGGGGCTGGCAGTCACAGAATGGAGTAGTTTTCAACCTCCATATGTTCTGTAGAAATATAGGCTGTTTATTTGTGAACGATGAAACTGCTCCTTGTGGAACAGCCTGTATTTCGGAGTATTTACTGAGAAACAGTCTGGTTAGGGCTGAAACACAATGTTTTCTGAGTCTTTTCAGTTTGAAATGCACATGCCAATTTCTGCAGCTGTTCTCTCCTTGCAGATCTGCACAAACTCAAGTGTATGGATGAAATATGAATTTGTAGAAGCAGGCCTCTTCCATTACAACAAACTTTCCTTTCTCAGCTTACCAGAAGTGCCCTCCTTGGTTGACGTGCCTTGTTTATCTGCCCAGTTGGATGACTGCCTTCTTACTATATTGAAAAATCAAATATTCAGACATGGAACTGTGGCATCTCGCCCGCCTGTACAGCTGGAGGAGTTCGTTGAGAAGCCTGGAGGTATTTTAGTCCGATGGTGTAAGGTGGGTAAAATGTCCTCCGTGGAAATCATTCAGAGTTCAGCTTTGTTGAAAGATGCTGAAAAAGCCTCTCTGATTCTGGATTCTTACTGCCTTTGAAGGAATAATCAACTGCAGTGGGTAGTTAGAAACTTTAGAAGAGATTTTTATGGTGGTGGCCTCTTTTAAAGGCAAGATTATCTAGTGGTGTTGTGGTTGGCACTGGGGTTTATGTCTGCTTGGCAGGGACACTTGTGTGTGAGAGTCTTGCTGTTGGGCTCTACCTGCTCCTGTCCATGGGCAGAAAGGGCTGACACACCAGTGCACCTCACCCTCGCCGTCTGCTTCCCTGAGTGTGGAAAGTCAGGAAGGACAGCTGAAGGCACTGCTACCCCATGCTTAAGCAAGTGCCAGGTGCTGAACAAGCAGGAAACAACACCTTCCTATACGGTTTCCACAAAAAAACCACCAGGGTGTGATCTGTCTGTGATGATGATGTTCAAACAAGGCCAAGAAATCCTGGTGTGTGTGTTTCTGACAGGTGATTCACAAGTAGCCATTTGTGCTTTGGAAGCGAGTGCTTTGTGTGGCAATAACAGCTAAACACTCTGTGAGACTGAACTTCTTTTGCTGGGGTGATGCTTTTGTTCCCTTTGAAGACTCTTTAGCAGATCCAGGATGAGCCGAGCCTGTTCTGTTATATTTTTACCCTTACACATGTTTGTGTTTTTAGGGTGGTACAGTAGATAGAGAAAATGTTTGAACACAGGCATTAGCCAGTCAAGTAGCATTTCCTTTCAACACCTGAAAATTGGTTTTGGGTAGATCACTGCTGTGCTCTGATGTGGTTTAGTTGTTGTTGGACAGCTCTGCGCTCCTTGGCAGCATTGCACAAACTTGTTCTAGCAACAGCCAGTGGTTGGTCAGCCACCCTTACCTTGTGAAGGACGTGGACTAAGGCTGTAAAACCGTAGGCACTGTTGTCACATGTGGTCTGTTTCTCTGTGCTATAGAGGAGTTCCCTGAAGTTGGTCATGTCTATCAGAGAGTAGAGCTGTGGAGGGTTGGTTTTTGGGAGGAGGATATGGGGGTGATTATCGCTTTGGACTTAAAGCTATCAAGGAATTGGAAGTGATTCTATGGAACAGTTTATGAAGGATAATGGTGGGTTTCCCTTGCTGTCAAAAACTGGCACTGAATTTCTTCTGCAAATTTGTCTTCAGCTTTTGGCTGAAGGATCTTGTTATATCTCTGCTAGATTGAAAAGCCCTCTGTTAAATGTTACTTCTCTACCTACTTTTAAACTGTAATTGACTAATTCTTACAGTTCTCTTTGTATTAGTTGGTTCAGACTGATTTTACTTTCTATAAGACATGCTTTCTGCTCTTTAATAACTTGTGACCCTGAGTTGCCTTTGATGTCATCCTGCAGCACTAGCCTAATATGTGCCACTTCAGAGGCAAAAGGAAAGAAAAGAGGGGGTCCTTTATTAACACAATAAATGTTTCTGTAGGTGGATGAGGACTTCATACCACAAGATTACCGACTGCAGTATCGGAAGGGTACTGCCAGTCACTTTGAAGATGTGTATGTTGGCTCGGAGACAGAGTTCGTGGTGCTGCACATCGACCCCAATGTTGATTACCAGTTCAGAGTCTGCGCCCGAAGAGATGGGCGGCAGGAGTGGAGCCCGTGGAGTGTTCCTCAGATCGGCTCTACCACACTAGTGCCCCATGGTACTATTTCCTTGCTGTCCATCTTCATCTTAAGCCTGTGTCATCAGTGCAGCACTCCTAAAGCTCTGTAGCTAAATGACTTAAGGAGCTGCTTTTTAGTATGGTGGTGGGGTGTCCTTAGCTGTTGTGTGTGTAAGCTATGATGAACTATCCTTTTATCCTACCACTTAGCCTTTGCTTCCTAGTGTGAGGGGTAGTAGTGAGTCTTTCCAGTAGGTAGCTCATTGCTTATCCTTGGAAAGCATGAGTGACCCAGAAGCAAAGCATTTTCTTTCTCCCTCACCCCTATCTAAGTATGTTTGATGACTGCAGTTCACAGCAGCTTTTGTCTCAGAGAGAGAAAAAA
Organism: Psilopsiagon aurifrons; assembly: GCA_025447955.1. NCBI lineage: Eukaryota > Metazoa > Chordata > Aves > Psittaciformes > Psittacidae > Psilopsiagon > Psilopsiagon aurifrons. Next base: position 8,795 of record JAOEHY010005789.1, on the reverse strand, counting down.
CCTCCATTTTCTCTTTGCACAAATTTGGGCAGTGGGTAACGAAGGTTTTCGTACAATATGGCTTCAGGGAGTGCAGCAAAGAGTGAACTTCAGCTGAACTCTGTGAGCTGGGAAATACTTTCTGTAATCGCAAATCATTTGAAAAAGAAATCTCCTTCAGAGTCAGCAAAAATCAGCCCCTGTGCTTACCCATATGTTATGTACTTACCCTGTGCTTACCATAGCTTAGGCTTTCTATGAAGTACTTGAGTGGACACTGTGACTGACTTGATTCTGCACAGACAGTGCAGAGTTGAGTTGAGGTTCATGCTTCTCATGCCTTTGTTTTTTTCCCTGTTTTCTCCTTTGAAGAATGGACAACTGGTTTGGAGGGATACAGCCTGAGCAGCCGGAGAAACATCGCGCTTCGAAATGATTCCCAGTCGTGTGGGGTGCTCTACTCCAAAGCTCCTACGTATTTCTGCGGGCAGACATTAACATTCAGGCAAGTACTTCCTGGGGAGCTGTTGTCTGGTGCATCTCCTGTGAGCTGTTACACCCGAAGTGTACGCAAATCTGAGTCATGATGTGTGTGCTTTATGTCAGTTTAGCCCCAGTCAAGGTAGTGGGTCTGTGTGAAGTCTGAACTTCCCCCTCTTTGTGATACTTCCTGCTCTTTAGAAAAACACCTGATGTTTTTGTGGGACTCACACCTGACTAAAGCAGCAACAAGCGAACTCCAGAGGGATGCTGAAATACAGCCTATGCTGAGCAGATCTATGGAATGTTGAACTTCCTCAAGTTTTGAAGCAGCTCTTACTGGCTGGTCAGATGTCAGTGGAGGTTTGCCACTGGCTCTTTTGAACGTTGTGTCAGTGGGTACTTTCCTTCCCAGACTGTCCGCAAGCTCTGAGGACTTTGAACTTCAAAGCATTTTATGTGCTGTTGGGACAGATAAGGATGACAGTCTGGCACTGACCTCCTTAACATCTGAGGTAAATAGTGCTGATCAAACTACTGCTTGAAACTGGCATTAGAATATCCTGAGTGGAGAAGGGATCTTGTGAAGTTCAATTTGACACAGAACCTGATTTAAAAACCGCAGCAGCTTTGCTGCCTGAGATGATGCTGTTTAACGGGATATGGGGAATGTCCTTGTGGATAGGTTAGTTGTAATTACAGACCTCAGAGCCTCTGAAGCTCTATCCCATCTTTCTCTGGTTAAATAAAACTGCTTGCTGTACAGTAGACAACCCTCAAAGGCAATTTAAGGGGGCTGGTAATGGTATTTTTGTAACTTATTCCATGGTGGTTTATTTTTCCCTTCCTGGTAATGAATTATCTTAACTCTGGATGGTTGTAGTGCGAGGGTGCATTCGGTTGCCTGTCTGAGATTGGGATAAAAGGATCTGGAGTTTTTATTTGAAGTCTGTTGCTGGATTTAACATCCCTTGGCTCAGAAATGCCTGTTGAAATTAAAGGCAGAGCTTTGAGGTTTCCCTTGGTTCTGTTTCAGACCAATGCCTTTTATCTGGTTTTATTGGTAGCACATGTAAATCTTTTGCCGTACGTTGTGGTCACGTGGACTCCTGTCCAAGAGGAGATTGTTTCAGGATGGCAGAGCACTGATAAGCACATGTCCACGAGAACTGTAGTGACACAATCTTAAGATTGAAGATGACCTCAAGTATTGGTTGTGTTCCTCGTCCAAGGTCAAAGAGTAGCTTCTTGTTTGCCAGTGTGAGGTTTAGCACTACAGGGAGGTGTAGTACTTGGTGTCTGGCTTTCTCCATCTGTTGGAACAGAAGTGTATTCACAGGGGGGTAAGTGGCTTTTCAGAGCAAACCAAGCAAGCAAGGTTCACGATGTTTGTAAGGCAGCTTTGTCTTCTTGTGTATTCAGGATGAGGGCAGCTCATCAGTGAAAAGTGAAGCTGTTTTAAACACAATGCTTTGTATCTGCTTCTTAAAGATAGACTGCTTCAGTTGTCCTCTGAGGGTGAGGCATTTGGACAAGTTGTAGGAAAACATCATCGCTTTCAGCCAAGGCTCATCCTGTTTCTTTGCAGCCTTCAGGGAGCTGCCCTTAGGAAAGGGAATGATTCTCCACAGTGACCTGCTCTGCAGCTCTCTCTGAAGCTTTTGCTTGTAGTGGGGAGCCACACTTACTCTGGCCAGGCTGGTGATTGGGATCATCCAGCAGCAGCCCTTGTGAAGATCACACTGACTTTGTCAGTAACCCACCACATGTACTGAGTTCTAATGCAAAGAAAGTGTGTGTGATCACCCGCAGATTTACTTCTCTGTGCCCTGAGACAAATGGAAACTGGTGGTGGTTGAACTGGTTAGGTGTCTGTGTGCTGCAGTGGCAGAGGCAAGGTTTTGCTCTGCAGCATGGGAAGTGGTGAGAAGGGATTTGAACAGTGCAGTGTTCTCCTGAGCATTGTTCTACCACACGTTCTTTGGGATTTGAAAAGTTTTAAGTCCCAGGGATCATAACTTTGTTCACGTGATAGTAGAAAATCAGCCTTGTAAAGTGAAGCTTAGGAGATTGTGCAGTGATTCGCTGCTCTACTTAGGCTCTTTGTCTTGGGCTGATTATTAATTGCCGAAAAATTAAAGCCTAGGAGGGAAAGGAATGGTGATCTATACCAGAACCTTGCCTCTTCCCTATGCATGTGAGAGGAGGAATTTATAGCCTGGCCGTTGTCTTACACACTCAGGTTTTGCTTCCTCTTAATGCTGTCAGGAACGTTTGGCTCTTTCCTACTTGGTGTTAGCATGTGGCCCAGTCTACTCCCTGGGGTGAGGGCAGTGGTGCAGGAAGGGCAGCCCCGATGCTGGGAAGCTGGATGTGATGGGTACAGAAGTGCATGATAAAAACGTGGCCTCAAGCCTGGATCCAGCATGGCTGCTATTGATAGCAGTGCATCTAAAACCTGAGCTGGTCCTGGGCTGACTCCCTGGTAAGTGATCCCACTCTGCTGTACCACTGCTCCTGCCTCAGTGCATTTGCTATCTTGTTACTTGCTTGACGTTTTCTTTCTTCTCACTGCTGCTGGTCCGGTTACCTTGACAGGGCTCTGCTAAAGGGTTTATATAAACAAGTGTAGATACAGATTGATGTGACAGAATTCCTACTTTTTTAAGGGGTTTATAATTATGCTTTTTTTGGTCATTCTTGTGACTGTACAAACACTTATTTCCACTCGAAAACTCAAGAAAGGCTCCTTTAGGGATGGAATAAATTCATGTTCACATTAGGCGCAAAGTTGACAGCTCAATAGCTGCTTATGAAGCCTCCCCAGTAACTCAGGCAGAGTTTAAAATCCAGAGTAAAGTACCAAAAGGAATTTGAAATCTCTTTTGAAGTTGTTTTGGGCAATTGCTGTGGATCACTTCCAAAGAAAAAGCTTCTTGGATTGTCCTTTTTCCCCACTGCTTTTTAGTACAAGGCTTTTGCTATCCCAGTGGTGTTCCCAGGGGACTGAAAAACCTAATGGAGTGCAAAAGGAAAACATGCTTCCAATTTTATCTTCCCTGTTTGCCTTGAAAGAGTTAACCCATTGTGTCCCAGTCTGCTGCCCAGTTTAATTTCCAGCTCTGAAAAGCTTCTGCTGAAGTTTTTCTTCCATAGCCACAATCGTTGCTGTTCTTTCCCAGGCTCCTTTCTAGAAAGGACCATCTGGGTTTCCTGAGTCACTCATCTCTCTGCTGCGATTTAGCACCTTTGAGGGACAGCAGTACAAGAGGAATGACTCAAACACAGAAGAGCCCTTTAGTGTACAAAGTGCAGCCCCGCTCCGCTGCTAAGGCCCAAAGGGAGCTGCATCCCAGGTCACTTGCACAACTCGTGTTTGGAAGTTCTTTCCCAGGACCAAAATCCGAAGAGCAGCTGAGCAGAAGCCAGGCCTGCAAATGCCCTTTGAGACCCCGGCTTTAGTACGCACTTGCCCCAAGATGATATTTTAAACCCAACCAACAACAAAACCTTCCCAAACTCTGTAACCCATCACCACCAGGACATGTCAGCCTTCCACCCTACCCCTTTGCAGGGGTCTGAAACATCCGTTTCAGTTACACTATTAAATACTTGCTGGAACAACAGCTGACTTACCTAATAGGTGTTGCTGACCAGTGATGTGGTGTAGATGATGGCAGATTGCAGTTTTGTGCTTTTTGGCTGTTTAAGACAACTGGAAGTTGTTCCAGATGACTTCTAAGCTGTGACAGTGGAGAGTTTTATTAAACAGCAATGAAGGTTTGCAGGAAGCAGATTGATGTTTTGTGCAGGTTAACAGTGAAGAGTGTTGCTCAGTGGAGCTGTTGGGAAAGCTGGTGGGACTTCAGTTCAATTGGTAGGACTGCAGTACGGATCTCCCCAGGAGGGTGGGTGAATCTGCTGAAAGCCCTGGAGTGTGCACAGAGGTCTGGTGTGACAAGGTCTGACTGTCTGGGTTTCACTGTGTGTTTTGATTTAAAGTTTCAGGGTCTGACTTGACTTTTTGCTTGGTAGAATTGAAACTGTGGGACAGCCAGACAGACGAGACAGCCTGGGAGTGTGTGTGGAGCAGCAGAATGGCTGCGATTCCCTGCAGCGGGATAAAGCCGTGTGCATTAGCACAAACGGTGAGTGAATTGTGTAATTAAGAATGTGGTACTTTGTATTTCCCAAAACCTGTAGCCCCTGGTTACTTACATCCCTGCATGGCGTATGAGCAGCTTCATCCAGCTTTTACAGAGGCCCTGCTTGCGCTGTTAAAATCTTTGGTGAGATCATGGATCAACTTTTCCTGCTTGCTATTACTGAAACCTGTTTGATGTGACAGAAAGGAACAGGGCAGGGTTATTTTCCTTTCCTACTTGCCTGCAAAAACCAGGGAGACAGCATTACATGTTAGCACGTACACAAAGTGAGCAATAACGTTTGCTATCTGGACTGTTTCAGGGGCAGTGTTTGTAAATGGGAAAGAGATGACAAACCAACTGCCTGCTGTTACTTCTGGATCGACAGTGACGTTTGACATGGAAGTGGTGCACTTGGGGCCTTCCAGCAATGAGGGAGGAAACTTCAAGCTCCGGGTAACCATTAGCTCCAACAACAGAGAAGTGGTCTTTGACTGGGTACTTGATCAGTGCTGTGGCTCTTTGTACTTTGGATGTTCGTTTTCATACCCAGGCTGGAAAGTTTTGGTGTTCTAGCACTGAGTAAAGGGATTTGTGTTCTTGCTATAGTAAGTAATGTTAAAACCTGTGTTTCCAGTTGTTTGACATCAGCAAGCTGTTAACAAAACCCTGTCCTTATACTACTTGAACTCCACTATATTGTACTTCCTACTGGATTCATTCAAACAAGTAGTTGTGAAAGATTGGATTTGTTACTCTGGAAAAAGTCAGATACAGGCATTTGTGTAGGCAAATTAATTTAAGCAGTCCACCAGCCCTTGCCCTTTCCTCCTTCAGACTTGATTTTTGTCAGTATTTCATTGTACTCTAGTCTCAGGGTACGTGTGTTGTGTAGAATTCTCTCTGCTTAATGCTGCTGTTCTGTGAAATAAGCCTGTAAACATTTAGAGGGTGAAGGGGTGGTAATGGACCAAAGTTTTATTTATACCACTCCAAACAAGCACAGTATTTAGAGCAGCAATGTCCTGCTTCGCTTCCTTGTGCACAATGCTGCCTTAACCCACCCCTGAAGGGACAGTGGGTTCTGCATGCAACAGCCCTTTCTTCCACACACGGTACTGTTCATTCCTCCAGAGCAAGGACTTCTGAGCCATAATGTGTGTTTAAATACATAGCCAGTCTGTTAATGTCTCACTTAAGTGCCTTATTCCCAGATATTTCTTGAACTGTTGTTCACTTGGAATATATTTTTCTAGAGTAGTTCATGGTGACGCTAACATCAACTTGATGTGGATGCTCGCTTCAGGCTAGACCAATACCTAGAGTAGGAATGTTATCCTTGTCTGCTCTCAATGTCCTTTGTAGTTAAAGCTACCATCAGAGCAAGTCTCAGCAATTCAGTACTGAGGCATGATGTGCAGATTGGTAGCTGTGATTCCTCACAGAGCCCCTCTAAGACACGGAGCCAACCTTCTTTCTTTGTCCAACAACAGACACAGTGGAAGTGCTGTTCCGATGTGCAGGATCCCTAGAAATACCAGACAGCTGCCTGGGAGTAACTCACGTTTGTATGCCATAGTGCAGGTTGATGATCTGAGCTGCCCCAGCATGTTGGAGCTCCTGCTGGAAATCCACCTTGGGAGATAATGGAGATGGGCCCTGGGTATGGGCTTCAGCCAGACCCCACTGTCACACATCTAACTTGGGGCAGTCAGAATGGAACAGGTGATGATAATTGACTCTCTCCTCAATGTTCTAGGACAGAATAAGAAATTATGATTGATGAATTGACTTTGAATTCAGAAGTTGCGTAAAGTTACTATATTTCCCCTAAGGAGCAACTAGAATTTAGAATGAGTTTAGCAAAGAGAGCCTATTCCTTGTGAAAAGAGTGCAGTACTACTGGATTTAAATCCTATTTTCAAGTAACACTCACTGGGGGTCATCTTACCTCAAGTTCAACTAAAATTCAGTATATTTTAGTCGGTTAGAATAAGTGATATTTTTATACAACCTAGACAATCAGTCTGGCCTGTCAGTGGCACCACACTGCATTATCTCTCTACACTAGCATAAAGAGCCTTAATTTGCATTGGATGGGCATGCCCCATACTCATGTTGTCAGTCCAAAAAGATCAGTCATCCTGCTGCATTTTTTCTCCAGGGGCACAAGAACTTCAGACTAGGGGTGATATTTATACCAGTTACAGGAAGATAAATTGTGAATAGATCCAGACAGATGCAAAGAGCTCACACAGGACAGAGTGAGGTTGGAATCTCCTTTAAGACACAAAGTGAGGAAGATTGGATGCCTGCAGGTAAGATTATCCAGTGTTAGCAACAAAAAGCCTACAGTATCATCAGTTCTCCAAGCCTGAAGAACTATATTCACTATTTCACTCTTGGGAAGTACAATCCCAGCTGAGCCTGTACTTTCAGGGAAGAGTTAACCTGTGAGGAGTATTTTCAACTACTTTTAAAATACAGTTCCTATCCTGTAGCCAGGATCAGACAGTACCAGTCCTGTTCAGGGAGGGTCAGGCTGGCACTCCAGCTTGCAGCCAACCTAAATCTTGCTCCACTTACTGATGCTGGTAATTTCACTTTATTGCTGGTAATGTTACTTACTTCAGGTGTCAGGTACTAGTTGTAACTTAGTACTTTTACCATAGGGAAGCTACAGTAGTGAAATATCTACACTTGTGAGGTACCAGCAGGTCAGGTACCTTTTCATCTGCGTTTGGAGGAGCCTCAGACTTGATTCTGCAGGATATTTACTTGCGTATTAGAAAATAAAGCTTAAGCCTTGAATTCAGGTACTTCAGAGGTGGTAACTGACCGTTCATTCAGAATATGCATATGAAGCAGCCTGAGGTGACTGTGAAGGGCTGGAGGAGGCTCCTGCTGCTCCCCTGGGGAGCCAAGGATAGCAATAGAAAGTCAGCTGCTCTGACTTCAGTCTTTAACTATTGTGTGTTCACCAAGGGCAGCTGCCAACAGGAGTTGGTTTGGGGGTTCTATTGGGGTTAGTTGTTGTTGAACATAGCACAAGCCACTGTCCAAACTGCAGATCAGGTACTGCTCAGCCACCCCTTAGTGCTGCACCTTTTAAGCCTGCAAGGGGTGAAGTCTCAGGGCAGGAGACCTGAGTAATGAAGCACAAAGTACATAGAGAAGCAGAAGAGGCTTGGAAGAAACCGGGCGAGATTCTGTTCTTCCACAGCAGAGTCAGCCAGACAGAAAACTTGACCCTTCCTTTAGTTTTCCACCTCTAGCCATTGGAGCCTTGCAAGGAGCAGAGTGCTGTGTGTGAAATCCAGTCCTGAAAGGTGTTCTCTTAAGCTGGTGCATTCATTTACCTCAACCAAGGATTGTGTGACGAGTTGAGTTTTTTAAATAAAGTTTTAGCCTCAGTGGTGTGGGATCTGGTTCATTATTTATGGGGTATAAACCTGAGCGTTGCTGTATTCTAATACCATAAGCACATGGATGCTGGAGCACTGCAGCAGCGTCAAGAGCTTCTGGCCCTCAGAAGTCCCAGTGACGGTGGTGCAGGTTTCTCAGTTGTGCATTCCCCTTTATTGCCAGCTGCAGGTCAGCTCTTGACTGAGGTTTTGCAGCACTAACTTTGCTTTCTTAAAATGAGTTACAGCATCTGTAAACTGCTTTTCCTCAACATTCCATCACAGCTGATTTTTCTCTTAGTGTTCTATTACCTATATAGACACTTTTATTACTGTTCCTGTCTCCTTACTGTTGCATTACATGGTGCAACTCCCATAAAATAGCAGGTTTTGGCCACTGCTACTGCGCAAGCAGCAGCACCATTCAATCCCCTTTAGATAAAAATCAGTGTTAAACTAAGGCACAGTTGCGCTTTATCCACAGCCTCTGCCGCTTTGGTCTCTCCTAAAACAACTTATGAATCCAGTAAGGTTTCCCTCATAAATACGCTATTTATATGAAGAACTTTCCTTCATAAGGTGCTTTCTCCTGCAGAGTGCACCTTCACCTCTAATCCAGCAACCTGGGAGCAGCACTTACCAACTTCATCCAGAGCTCATGTCCTCGGCTGTCAATCACACAGCATCAGATTTGTAGCCAGCAGAACACCTTCACTCAAGCACTGGTCAACGATGGCACCAAACTGCTCTGTGAATTGAGAAATACTTCACTTTGAATGTCATTGCT
>JAOEHY010005787.1:0-21786 GCA_025447955.1 Psilopsiagon aurifrons | reverse complement strand
TAGCTTCCTGGACAACATCCCTGTATTCTTCCCAGGCCGCCTGTCCTTGCTTCCACCTTTTATAAGCTTCTTTTTTCCTCTAAGTTTTCTCAGCAGCTCCTTATCCATCCAAGGAGGTCTCCTGGCCCTCCTGCAGCACTTCCTTCTAGTAGAGACACAACACTCCTGAGCACACAGCAGGTGATCCTTGAAAATCAACCAACAGTCTTGGGCCCCCCTGCCCTCTAGAGGCTGAACTTCTCGACCTTGGAGGTGGATGCTGTGACATGAGGGGGCAGTTGTTTTCTTGTCCTTGACAGAGACAGTGTGAGATGAGCTCTCAGGATCACATGGGAATGGAGAAAATCTTGTTCTAGGTTATTCTATCTTATTTTTAGCGACAAAGCAGTATTAATCAGGCATATTATTTCTATAGTATTTCTATATTATATTCATATACCTAACATCTAATATTTATTCACATATGTAAATATAAATGTATATATAGAAAATGTGTATATAAGCAACTTTCATGTCATCCTTGGCAGGAGTATCATGCTTAAAGGAGTGTGATTCCTTAAATGACTGCATGAACAGCAATCCCACTATGCTGCAAAATAAGGCAGAAAGAAGAATCTAGGCCAGCAAAATCTGTTGCCCTCAAAGCCATACATTTGAGAACATGCAGCTGTTTTGCTGAGAAAGCACAAGAAACAGATTAGCAATATGGTAGGTGGAAAGAAGTTGCCCATTTTGAATGTTAACTTTGTTTTCTCCTTAGGGGATACGGCATTGGTGTAAGGCTGATTGATGATTTTTTAGCTCGTTCAGCTGTGAAAAAGTGCCGCAGTTACTCTGAAACTGCAGATATGATTGCTCATGTAAGTAAAATTTGCATTCTCTACAATTCATCAGCTTCAATGGTCTTAGCTTTTCCCTCCTCCTCTGCCAGTTTGCTCCAGAACACTTACATTTTCTGCTATATCATGATTGTTTAATCAAAACCCACACTCCTCTCCACAGTCACACCCATGCTTCCATTGGGTGAAATACAGCCTTTTCCTAATCTACGACTTTGCATCAATTAGCAGGTCACAGAGGTTGTCTCCTTGAGAGGAGACATCAGTTTCTACCTGTGTAGCATTTTGCTACACCAGGCTGGGAGGGGAAATCAACAGAGCACAAGAAAATGTTATTTTTAGTGAGATAAGAATTTTTTATGGTCTTGATAAAGCCACGGTGGTAAGTTTACCACAAAGAGTTGTTAGAGCCACAGAATTGATGCATATGATTATTACCTTTTATATCTGAGTTGAGGACAGAGAACACAAAATGGGATACCACTTGTGGGAGGCTGCCAACCCCAGACCTAAACTGACCCTGAGCGTCAGTGGCTAAGCTGAAAGTAAAATTCTTCTATTATGATTAGCCCATGAGATGTTTTGCCATTAGAAGAATTAAAAGGTTTCTTCTGGTTTGCTGCAGCTTAAGCTGATTTCTTCTGCCCTTGCCAGAGAACGCAGCAAACAACAGAAAATGGTACAGTTTTAACAAACTTTGAATCATGTTCCCTCACTTCTTTTTTAATTTCTAGGAGCAAAAGCCTTAACCATTTCATACAGATGTTAAATTTTGATATTCTTATTTCTGCCATCTGAATCTCCTCAGCATCTCCATAATTATCTTAGATGTTCTTAAACGTTTAAAGGATAATACTAAGAGTAAGCGACAGCAGTTTCTGCAAAAGGAAGACTCAGTGGTAGCAGAGAAGATCTGTAAGAAAGGAAAGTGAGAGGAACATTTTCCTGAGTACCCACAAACATAAAAAGATAAAATCAGAGTGGGTCCTTTCACCTTCTTTGATGGAAATTACCCTCTTATTGAGTAATTGTTCACACTACTGTCAGACAAGAAATGTCTAGGAGGAAATGTAGTGGCAATACAGGGCTTTCTAAAGATGTGGTTTTGCCCCATGGGCAAGTCAGATTTCTTGAGGAAGCTCAAATTGAAGTACATAGTACATCTGCTCCCTTTAGATTGCTGAGTCACTGTAAAGATGTGGTAGTTCATAGATATTGAGTTGGCTTAGACTAATGCCTGCTTAGGTCCTGGTCAGTGATCTCCTTATCCTTTATGATTTTCAGCTACGAAGTGTTGCCAGTGAAGATATACCCGGCCTTTCCCAATGGCAAAAATTAACCACACTTTATAAAAAAGAATTGTTTCGCAGAATCATGCAATGAGTAGGGGTGGAAAGGACCTCAAAGGTCATCTAGACTGCCCTTCTGCCATGGGCAGGGACACAATAGGAGAGAGATCATCACATCAGTTAATTGAACTGAGATTAATTTACATTGGCTTATTTTAGGAGACAAAAATGTGCCTGGCTTTCATTGCTTGGGAATTATCAGCAGCATCAGCTAAATGTAAGCATTACGTTCAACCACTGACTGCAGAACTGGGAAGCAGCAGGCTTTCTATACAGTGAAGTAAGGCCTCAGTGTATACTGATTATAGAGGAATATCTTAGATCAAAGTATATATGTGGTTTTTATCAGGTGGTATGTGGTCCTGCTCACATTAATCATGTCAGAAATACCTATGTTACATCTGAATGAAATGGAGGGACAGATAGTGATTCCAAAAATGCTTGTCAAAGAGAAACTGATGGCTGTCACAGAACTAGATGATGTATAACAAAGCTCCTCTGGAGAAGCTGAGCCAGGGTAGAGGATCCATTTGAGATAGTGAGGGCATCTGAATAAAAACCACCAAACAGCATTTCATTCACTGTATTAAAATGCACCGTCTCATTAAAAAATGATGCCAGGCTGCAAAATCACATTTTTTTCACTTTTATGTTCTTTAGGTGGTATTTGTACTTTATTTTCTCTTTATTTTTACATATATTTCATATATCTATTTTTCTGTGTCTTATGCCTCATGGTTCCCTTATTTACAAATGCATTGTACAGTTGAACCATCATTCTTAAATACAGGTTATTCAACAACAAAATACAGCAAGAAATTAACCATCAAAGTAAGGAAAAATACTCTATTTCTCTTCAGGTTGTACTTCAAAAGACACTGGCTGAGAGAAATAAAATTACTTGGAAAGATTGGAACAAACTTTAAAGCACACACAGTTTCTTGAAAAGACTTTTTAGCAAACTAAAGGAGGAGTTCTGCTATGGTATATACTTTCTAAGACAAAATGTGGTTTGGAAATCATTTTCACTTTTCTTTGACAAAACATTTTTATATAGTCTTCAAGCACATTTGTCTGAGGCATGTACCAACAAATCATATGTAAAATGACCAGCAAGTACCTGCAAATACGCTGTTAATGTTACTGGTTCAGAACTGCAGGGCAACGTACATGATCTCTTTAACTCTTCAACAGTAGTGCTCTCAGCCAGGAGAAAGTGCTTGAATACTGAACTGCACTAACTGTTCTGAGGTAGAAATCTGTTTGAGGGTGAATGCGTAGAGTAAAACTAGTTCAAAGTTAAAGTGATTAAAGCAGTTAATCAGTTAAAATAGTTAGAGCCACATGTCCTGTAAACATAGCATTTATCCTGCAGTCCTATGGAAAGAAAAGGAGAAGTCTGTAAGATCAGGCTGTCAGTGTTCCCTGTGGAAATGGAAAGAAATGAAGCAAAGGAAAAAAGAATAAGGAGTACAAAGCCAGCTTGCTATATTAAGAAATAAATACAGGAAGAAAGGTGCGCCCAAGGCAGTAACTGAGGGCTTAAAACTTCAACCAGTGGTTCAGACTGCAAAGCCTGAGATTTACTGCTCCCTTTTGCTGGAATGGAGAATGGCCAGCAAGTTTTGATAATGAGCCAAAGTGAGTTCCTCTGCACTGATTTTCCATGGTGCTCACTAACTTCTTGTGTTGGTGCTGTGACTTTGTGTAGTTACAATTAGGATTGAATAAAAAAATATATACCAAGCCATGTAAAAGTAGGCTTTCTGCTTACTGTCAAATTGGGGTAAGAAAATGGAAAGCAACTGAGGAATGGTATTATGAACTATTGCAGTTTAACCCCATCTGCCAAGCAGGTACCATGAGGCTGCTCACTCACTCTTTCCATGCCCCACACCCTACCCCCAGTAGGATGGGGAGGAGAATAAGGAAAAAGGTAAACCCCCATGCATTGAGATAAGAATAGTTTAATAATTGAAACAAAAGTAACATAATAATGATGATAATATTAGTGGTGGTGATGATGATGATGATGATAATAATAATAAGGGCAGGGGAGAGAGAGAGAGGAAGGAATAAACTCTGCCCCCTGAAAAAAAAAAACAAGTGATGCACAATACAGCTGCTCACCACCCACTGACTGATGCCCAGCTTGTCTCCAAGCAACGATTGGTCCTTTCTAGCTAAGTCCCCACTGTTTATATACTGTGCATGATATTCTGCGGTATGGAATATCCCTTTGGTTATTTCAAGTCAGAAAGCCTGTCTCTGCTCCCTCCCAGCTTCTTGTGCCCCTCCTGTCTGGCAGATCATGAGACTGAAAGGTCTTTGATCAGGGCAAGTGCTGCTTAGCAAAAACTGAAACATCGTTGTGTTATCAGCACAGTTCCCAGACTAAAGCCAGAACAGCACTGCTAGGAACAAAATTAACTCCATCCCAGATGAAACCAGGGCAAGAACAAAGCTCAGCTTAATAAGTGATGTCCAGGTCTGCATTCAGAATTTGGATCTGAGTGTAGCTGAGGATTGCTTTTGAAATGAGATGATAATTTTTCTCTATAATACTACAAAGTCAAATTTTTTCATAAGACCTTAACATCATTTATCTGATCAAAAGAGATGTAAAAACACCCCAACTTCTTTTTCTTTTATCTAATCCGAGAAAATAATGTCATCGTGCCCCAGGAGGTGTCTGTGCATGCTACAGTGGGAGAAGCTGGGCCATACCCTCTGGTCCACAGTGAATTAGTGCTGGCTCACAGTTCCATAGCTGTGTTCATACAATGCTGTGTGTAAGGATATATCCCTTGCTGAAAAGCAGTGGCTGAAGAGGTGGAAGCTCAGTACCCCCTAAGCACAGCAAATGTATGTCTCTGCAGCTGCTTGTTGGGAGGCCCTTGGGGACCAACAGGGCTGGGGTAATCCAACCATATCACCCCCAAGCCCAGAGCTATTGGGCCAAGAGATGTGATTCACCTTCTCATGGGAGACCCTGGCACACAAGGTCTCTATATATTGACATATGGCTAGTTTGAAAGCCTGGCAGAGGCCAGTAGAATTTACAAAGCTGGTAAATGTTGCTTTTCAGATCTCAACAGCGAGAGAGAAATGCACAGGTTGCTATGCTAAGTTATAGACAGTAATCTGAAAAATAAGGTTCTGCACTTAAAGAGTAAAGAAAAGTTTGTGAGTTCAAGGAATCAGCAGCAGATGGAAAGAACTTGAAAGCATTTTGCTCTTCCCAAACACTGTGGAAAAGTGCTAAGAATGAAAAGTATGCTAGCAAAAATGTTATTTGGCTGCCTTTCCCTTTCTAAACAGATTAATTCTGGTCCTTCATTAATCTTGTTATTAAATAATCTAAAATGATAGTTAAAATGTTTTAATAGCCTGTGTTATCACATACTTTGCAACACTGCTTACGTATACACTGTTTTGTAGTGTAAAGTCCTCAACAGTATATAAAGGGATAGATGAGTTAGTGGCTTCCTAAATATTTCACTAATTCTAGACAGTATTGCAGCACCATCAAAATGTTAATGAATTTTGTTCTTGCTGCTTGAGAGAGATTGGATGCTGTTTGAGACTTTGAAAAAAGGCAGCGGTACATTGTTAATTCTGACTGCATAGATTTCTTGTTTGATGTTAAGCAATATGTAATCCTATAGAGTTGCAAGTAACATTTTCGAAAGAGAGATTTTGCTTTATGTGGGTGTCATTTTGATGGTGAGCCTGTGTGCATGTCTAAATAGAGATTCTTTTTACTTCCATTTTTTAAAGATAGAAATGAGACAGCCTTATGGGTGCAACTTTCAAAACTGCACGTTCATTTTACTTCCCTGTCTTTTGGAGTCACAAAGGAAGATTCTAAAGAAACTTTGTTTTACCCTCTGGGAAGTTGTGTATAGTAGTTTTAAAGGCTTTTCTGTCCAGTCATAGTCTGGTTTTAAAAAAATGTCTATATCTATTCATTGCATCACTTATGTACTTACATTATTTTTTTGCTGAGACTTTTTTGCAATTTTCATTGTAGCTTTGCAGTTTTGCCTTAATTTGGTGCTCCATTGCAAAGCAGCTATTGGTTTTGTACAGTTTCCATGTGAGTTCTCTTTTACACAGGAAATTTTAATAATAGAATTTGGGCAGATTCATCATACCAAAGTGCAAAGTACAGCTGAAACTAAATTGAAAGCATATGAGGGCTTAGCATGGTTGACTAATTTCTGCTCTTATAACAGACTTGAAGCTTGATGGAGCCACAGATGTGCAGTAGAAGAAGAGTCAAGAGAATTTAAATGAGAAATTTGAGTTCTCACAGACGAGAAGAAATAGTAAACCATGGGACAAAGAACAGAGAGTTGAGCAGAAGTTTCCTGTTTATTTGTGCACTCATATTTTGGTGGACAGCAGGGTTAACGCAAAACCTAAATTTTCCAAGAGAAAATGTTGATTCTGTGGTTTGCTTTTTTTTTCCTCCCAGTTTGTTTTGGATAGCGTTGACAATAATCTTTACCTCTTTCTAAGCTGCCATGGTAGTTGCTGAGCTTTAATTCAGGGGCAATGTTGATACAAAACAGCTTTTGTGATAGCTGCTTGAAGGACAAGGTTGAATTTGCCAAAACCAGATTCCAGTTGAAAACATAGCGTCAGATTGGCTTTTATTTTTGTCTCTTTTTACAGAAGTATCCACATGTCAATTGCATTAAGTCACAGGCATTTTGATAAGACAACTCAGAATAACACAGCCCTGAGAACAAGGGTAAGTGAGAGATTTAGGCTCCTACCAGGCACACATTGCAGTACTGTGTTAGCAGCTGCTCTTGGATGTGGAGTGACTTTCAACATGAGCTACCTGTCAACACGAAGCAGAGTAGAGGAGAGGAGAGGTGAGGAGAGGAGCATGCACCTTGATTTTGCCCCTCCGCAGTAAAGGAGGAGGCCAGACTAGGAAACACTCCTGTTTCGGGTCATCCTGGCTACTCGGGTGCAGAGCTTTGAGCTTTCTCCTGAAGAAAAAGAGGGTGCCCAAGTAGGATCCCTCTGTCCTCCCACCTTTCCCTTTGCCATCTATGCTTTTGCATCTCTGTCCCAGCTATTCCACAGTATACCTTACATAAACCCACTTGTTTCCCATATTCCTTTATTAGCTCTTTAACCTAATTGGAGGCCTCTCCTTTGCATCCCTTGTTGCTCTGGTTTTCTGTGGTGCCAGTGAGGAAAGAGGTGGAAAGACAGCTTTGGCAAGGGAAGTTTGGCCTGGGCAGTTGGGACATCCTATTAGGTGGTGTTTCCTCTTCCCTTGCACAGGGGGAGGAGGTGATATGAAGCTGGGCAGTAGATGTTGGGGTATCTCTCATAAAGAAAGAGAAGACAAATGGGAAGGAATGTGTAGCTTGGAAATACATAGTTGCTATGCCAGGAGAGTTGCCTGGAGAGAAAAAAGCATATGAGCCAGAGATGGTGTCAGACATGCTTGCTGTTGTGACTTTCATGTTGGCAATGTTGTGCCTGTGCTTTCAGCACAGGTACCTTTAGGCACATAACATGTTCCAAATCTGCTCCAAAGTAGGTCAGCTGGGATAAAAAGCTTTAAAACATTTGCTCAAAGACCACAAGGTCTTCAAAACACACAGAGAGAATTTTAAGCACACTGTGGAATTAGCTGTTGGATTTGTTTTTAAATATCTCTGCTGAAGAAGACCAGTGAGTATGAGAACAACTGGTTAGAGTACCCTGGTTTATTGATAAGGACTGATTCAAGCAGAGCAAAAATATGATTCTTTGCAAACTCAAGGAGACTGATAGTTAAATGCTGCATAAAAGGCTGCCCAGCCACCTTGGACACCCTGTGTGAGAGCCACATGGTGAATTCCAAATGGGTGAGGTAAAGCATAGGTCTCTGGAGTGAAACACATTTGTCAGAAGCACTGACTGTGCACTCGTCACAACCTGCATTGCTGCTGGTTGTGATGAGTCCCTTTTACTCCAAACATTAGGTTTCCTAAGATATACAGTGTAATGAAAATCACCCTGCTGCAAAAGTATTTTCTTGTCTTAAAATGCAGAATTTCCTTCCAGGCCATCTGTTGTACACTGTCTGCTGGTCCAGTACAAACAGTATTAAAGGGTTCTTCAGGCACCCAGTGCCTGAAGCCCACTCAAACCCTCCAGGAGCTTTATACCCACACAAAGAGATATTTTCACTGGGAGAAGATAATACCAAGTTCTCTATGGTGCAAAGTATCACTGATGTATTTGCATTATTGTAACAAAGCACTAGTAACAAATGATCATGTTTCAAAATGGGATGTTATTTTTTAATAAACACACAAAAATGCCGAACCATTTGGTAATTTCAAGTCCTTGGTACCATACATATACTTCTGCTGTAAGATTTGTCTAAAAAAGTACTTGGCACTCCCTGTCAGTGGAGGTCTCTGCCTCATGTCCCAGGGAGATGTCTTCAGGGACTAGAAGAGTAGGGCTGATCACTGTGACCATTCATGGTCAACTAGGTGCAGCAGGAGTTCAAAGACACTGAGATGCCCTGAGTGACCACTGGTGCCTCAAGAAAATGCTGCACCTGCAAATGGCCTGCAAGTGACTCAGAAGCAAGATCTTTAGTTTCTGTGGACTGTCAGAAAGCCACACACATTTTCCATTATTATATTCAGACTTTTTAAATGGTGTTACTTCACAGTAGTTTCTTGATTTACATAGGACAAGCATACTATAGTGCCTTTCTCATAGGAGATTGTTAAAATCCTCTTGCAGAAGTCATTGTCCATCTCTTTTTGCTGTCAGCTGTTGATGTGTAGCCAGCAACATCAGAGTGTGAACCCTCAGTGTTATGGAGGACTGCATGGAGGAATTTCCATTGATGTTGGGAAATAATTTCATTCCGTCCTTTTGAGCGAGTTTGTAAGTGGGAGAGAACATGATGAAGAACAAAGAGGCCATTGCAAAAAAATGCAGAGGTGAAACCACCTAGAAGTATGGTATATTAGCAAGATATAAAAAACCTGAAAACATATTTGTTCTATGGTATTTCCCCTCTGTCTACAAAGTCCAGCGCTGTCTCTCCTTCCTCATTGATTTCTTTCTGGCCTTCTTCAACTAGCCTGTGAATTGTGCTGTAATGCTGTTTGTTATTGCTGAAAGTGTAGAGCTGGGAAGCATCTTCCCATGCCTGAAAAGATGGCAGGGGAATTGCTTCTGGTTTCTTGTTCTCAAAAAAGCACTTCAGGTTTCTCTCACTTAGCTTGGTGGCATACAGCTGGAAAATCTGTTCCAGTTGCTCCTTCTCCTTCCCCTCATACACCTTCCAGAACATCAGCTGGAGGTGGCTGACTTTTGACATGCAGCTGCCACAGCAAGTGGCTAGCAGGGAGAGAAGAGCTGTGGTAACTATCACACACCAGCCTAAAATCTGGGAAGACAAACAAAATGAGGTTCAGGTTAAAAAGGACCAAATGAAAATTCTCCTTTAAATCAAGAGTGTCTGACAGAGTGACCACGCTTTGTAGAGAGGGCTTGCTGCTCCTCTTCGGACCCTGCTGCAGGCATCTCATCCCAGTTTACATTCAGTACTTGGCATTAGTGTTAGTGGGGTGCCATTAACACTGGCAGTGGCAGGTTCAGGGACAGATGATCTCCAATCAGACCTTAACTATAAGACTGTAGGAAGAAAAATCTAAGGGAAGTCTAAATGGTCAATCAAATAATGTTATGGCTGAATAGAGCTATACAGAAAATGGAGCAAAGTAGTGTCTAAGTAATTTATAGAGGATATCAGTGGAAGTTTACACCATAACCACCTGGTATGTAGCATATCAGAATTGCTCACCGAATTCTGTCACAGAAAGGGAAAAGTTCATAAAGAAAATAAAGTATCACAATCACTAGATGGTAAACGGTTTTCTGTCTCCTGAAAGTCTTACATAAGATTACTCAGCAAGAATTAGGATTGACACAATTCTGAATTGTGATGAATTACAACACCAAAAAGGGTAAGTAATTTTTGTCCCAGTTAATCCCTTAGACTGTGACTATTTTTAGATGTGTTCTTTTCAGACTTCTTTTTAATGTTAAATTAAAATGTTTTTAATTAATAAAAAATACCCCCCAATCAAAAATAATTAGCAAACAGCCATATAAAAGATGAGCTGAAATTTAAAGTGTTCCCTGTTTCTTGTACCAGGAGATTCACTGAAATCTATGCTATTCTTGTGAACTTTTTTTGACTTTGATGAATCAGCCCTTTGTACTGGAAAACAATTTTTATGCCAAAACTGGTTTAAAATGACCTTCTGGCTCAGTCCTGTGAAAATGCTGGGAGGAGAGGCCATGAGAAAGAAGAAATAGCGTATGCATTGGCAGGTTTGTGTTGGCACTGTAGTACAGCACAATTCATCTGTGCTGAATTAGAAACAGTTATTGTATTTTCAGAGAACTTTGTTTTTTTTTTTTTGTGGCAAATTGAGTTTGACAAAATTCTGCTAAGAATATTTTAAAAGAAAGAGCTAATTCCAGGATTAGAGCAAGGGATGGGGGTGGGAAAATATCCCTGAACTTGATACTGTGGGATGTTCTTTTCTAAGGAGAGCGAGGTTTGAATGCAATGTTTTCATTCCTAGCAGCACTGGCCTAGCCAATAGTTTTACCCACCTACTGCACTGCAATGTGTAACATCTGCAAAAAAACATACCCTAGTTTTCAAACAGTAGAAAAAATTCCAGTGTGGAACTCCAGTGTGGAACAAATCCTGTAGGTTTTGGAGACCTTTATGTACTGGAACTGATTTCCCATGCTTTAATAGTGGTCACATGGAGAGCTGCAACCTTTCCATGTGAACTCTTGCACTGATGTTAAAAAAATAACTGCCAGTAAAACTACGTATTTAGCTGAGGGAATATAGCAAGTTTCCCCTGGGAAACAGAAAATCTTGACAATTATTTTTAGGGACTGGTATGGAAGAAGATCTTCACCTTTATTTTTCCAGTCCCTTTGTACTGACTGATGTTTTCTATGGGTATTTGAGAAACTGTCCTTTTTAGCAGCTTTTATTTTTCATGCAGCTTGGAGAATGAACTCATATATTCTGTTGCTATAATCTGAGTCACTGGTCTTTAACTATTTCCTATACACACAGCTTAAAGTCGAAACAACTATCTGTTATTTCCTTCTAAACCTCTCAAATTGTTTTGTCTGCAGTGCGGGCTTTGGCTGCATTCCAGTCCTATTTGCCTGAGGACTTGAAAACAAAACCAGCTCTAGGGGAGGAAATAGTTCCAGGTGGATACAATTGTCTGACAAAAAGTTGCTGGCTCTACAGTTTTTCCTTCCTGCTGACAATCATCTTTCCATCATTTTCTGTCGCCTTCCCCCCCCCCCCCCTTAGTTGTTATTTTTTGTCTCTGAATTTATTTACATTAGAAGGCAGTGATCAGAACTGTATGACACAAATGTAGTGAAATGTAATACAATCTCAGCTTTGTATGTTCTGCATATTTTACTTTAGTGTTTCTTCCTTCCTCCAAGCAGAACAAAAACATTCTCTCATCTGGCATCATGAACATGAGGAATAAAAATGGAATTATATTATGTAAGCAGCCATAAATCTGTCACGTCTTATTTTCCTGTATTTTTCTACTGTTAGTGACCTAAGATTTCATTGTTGTAATCAGGATGATATAAAATAGGAGAAAGTGGTATGGATTTTTTAGTAGGACAGACTCCTTTAATGGTCTGACATCTGTTAATTCAGCCTCCTAAAAAATCCAGCAGTTTTTTCTCTTTAGAGCTGTCTTCACTCAGGAGGAAAACTTTAAGTTATTTGGTCTTATTGATCCTGCCATCAGTGGGGACCCCCAGGAAGTGTGACAGAGCTCAAACTGAACTAAAAGATGTGTTGCTTGTATTTTGCAAGGCTGTATCATGCCAAAACTTTGTTTACGTGAAACCAATGGTTTTATCTTATCATCTGACATCAGGATCTTCCATAGATAAATCACAGTGACAGTACAAGCTGCATAACGCTCTTTATTTTTCTTACCTGGGACTGTGCTTGAAGAGTTCGCTTCAGTTCATCACTCTCTGAAAAGGGCATGGAGCTTTTGTCGCAGGCAATCTTGTGTAGCTCTTCAAAGCACTCTGCAGATTTGCTCTGACAAACTGCATGTAAGTAGGCAGGATTCTTCAAGCCACTCATGGCACATTCATAAAAGGTCCCGTTGAGCAAAGCCACAGAGAGCCACATCACAGGGGCTACCAGTGCATTTAAAGTGATTTGTCCGAAGATGTAAAAGAAATGGCAGATATTCCCTCTGGGGAATATTTTTCTGGGATTCACCCAGCAGCCTGTAAAGAGTTTCCAGGTCTTGCTGTTCAAGAAATATCCAATAACTAGCAAAACAAAAGCTGGAGAGAAAAGAAATACCAAACCATACCTGAAGTTTTCATTGCTGCAGGGGCATCTGAAAGCAACAAGAGAAAACACACGTTCACCTCCCATTGTCAGCAGTGCCATAAAACTGTAACCTATAGCAGTTTTCTGGTTCATAAAGAACTTCAGGATTGTTTGGAAAGCATCCATGTTTGATACTCACTGGAGAGGCAAAAATCAAGACGCTTTTATCTTTGGTTGGAGCAGTTTGTAGCATGTAGCAGGGGAGAACTCTCCAGAGGAACAGCCAGCTGCTAGCCTGCCCACATACACGCTGTCTAGATAATGCGGTGATGTCACTGTCTGGAGAAATGCACTCACAGGAGACCCCTCTGCTACCAGAGCAGATGTTGTGCATTTACGGTAACATTCGTCAGTAGTAGAAGGAAAGCAAGCAATGCTCTGTATAATCAAGTAAGTTTGCAATCTTGGCAGTCTTATTCTTGGTGGGTTGTTGTTTTTCTTCTTGACTGCAGATGGAGATCACAGTAAAAGCACATGCCAGTTGCAGGATTTCTTTGAGCTGTGATTATCAAAGTTGCTGGCAATGCAGTGAACAACCTAATATAGAAGCTAATGCTCCCAGAGGAGTGCAGCATGACTGAAAGACAAGTGATAACAGTAAAACCACTTTGTGTGGGGTTGTAAATGTAAGAACATCAGAGATTGAATAGGCAGCCTTCTGCTGTTCTTCCCATAGCTCCAGATTGCATCTCTGTCTCAAGCTGATCATGGAAGGGGCAACTCCGATTTCCAGCCTATCTGTTGCTTCCCTTATTTTCCTGAGGTAGAGCTGGTCTACAGGATGCTACATCTAAAATTTCACCTGTGGCTTGCACACAACAGATTCAAGCAGCAGCTTCATCCTTTTGCAGGTTGCTTTCAAGATGTACCTTGGTGTCACTCCTAGTGTGAGCTGCTGTAACACCGCAGGAAATGAATTCTCCTTAATCCTGGACAAAAATCCACTAGTGGATTTTGTGGAGGAGCTGCCAGCAGAACGGGCATCACTTTGCTACTGTAACCTCCTCTGTGGAGTGATTAGAGGTGCCTTGGAAATGGTAAGGAAGTGCCCATCTGTTTTTTCCATTCTTTGCTAACATGCAGAGGCACAGGAAAGCAAAGGCACTTGCTCAGGTAAATGAAGGAAATTTATTAGTTTACATGTCAGCATTTAGTTCCTGGGCTGCTTTGTGTTTCTGTTAATATCTAATTTCTGTTAATATCTAATTTGTCAGACACCTTATGTTTCAAGGCAGCAAAATCTGTGCAAACATTATATACGTACATCATTCTGAGAATTATAGTACCTGATATAAGATTAATTAACAAAAGTATTATTAGTACATGACCTGGAAATTTTGTGATCACAAAATCATCAAGTTCATCATACAATACAGGTTCTTGGAAGAAAGCAAAGCACTGGAATGAAGGGTAATGTATTACACAAATTTCAGTGTACATAAACTTGCTGTTTACTAACTTTGTTGGGAAAGTTATTTTAAAACAATCTTGAAATCTACTTCTCATGAATCCTGAAAAAGGGGTCCCCTTGTAATGAGAGAGAGAGAAAAAGCTCATTATTCTGGAGGACTGGGGGAAACTGGATAATTCTTTGCTTAACTGATAAGACTTGATTCTTTCTAGGTTCACTTAGCAGCAGAAGTTACCTTCCTCCAGGACAGGCTGAAGGGTGATGCTGTGACAGAAATTGGAATTACATTTTTAAGGAAGGCTGAAGACAGAAAGCACAAAAGAAATAAGTGAAACAAATACTGGGAGAAACCCATACTGAGGGGTATTATGCATTTTTGTTTCTGAAGAAGTCATGCTGGGTAAAAACTTCTTCGCTGAGCCAAGTGCACCAGCCGTACATTTGGAAGGTGAAGAGAGCTGGGAAGGAAACAGGAGCAGGGGCAGAGCAATGTTAATTGTCATGACACAGATACCAGTATAAAAGATCAAAATGACCTGCCCTTTCTTCTCATGTAACCATGCTTTTGAGCTGAGTGGAAGTTTTGTTTCAGTATTTAGTGCACGCTGGATGCAAAATATTTATTTGGACACTGTTTTCAGCTAAACATGACCACCTTTTCCCTTTCTGTTTGTTGGTAATGTTTCAAAGCATGGTTGCTAGGTGCTGCTTTATTTCCCTGGCTGTTTGTGGTTAGGAATAATGAGTTAATCTTCTGTGACTCCTGGATGCAGTGTCTTGCTGCCAGGGGCCTGTTTTGATGAGTAATGGTTTGCTATTCATTGTCCTCCATACCAGATATCCTGCTTTGAAACCGGAGAGGGATGTGGCTTCACTGATGCAGGAGCCTGTTTGGTCCATTACGGCTCTTTCAGACCCCAAGTGCACTTTTGCCAGCATGGCTGTTCAGCCCCTTGCATGCATGTGCATCAGGCTGCAGCACTCTGACAACTGCAGCAGTGCTTGTGTTGCTTCAAGCTATGGTCTTTTTCATGTCAGTCTGCTTTTCAAGAGCACTTGTCTTACAACCAAGCTGAACAAAAGCATGGCATATTTAACGTGTTGTCACTGTGGATCTGTACTCACTCACCTAAGGAAACTCAAATAAAAATTTAGAGATTGCCACACAAGTGGTTTGCTGGTTGTTGTGTCTGTTCTTACACCTTCCCCTTCCCAGTGAACTTGTTACCACAACATGACTGGGAAGCAGAGAAATAGCAGCCTTGCAGAGACCTGAGTTATATAGGGAAGGTTTAATGTTGTCCTGTGTAATGCAAGATAATCTGAGTAAGGGTTGGACAAACCCCCAAGTCCTAGCATGGTACTGTACCCTAAAGGCCAGCTCAACTTTTCACTGAAACACTTATTTTAAACTGAAATACAAACCGTCAATACAGTTTAGTGAAGCCCAGAGTGAACTGTGATTTTATTACTGTGATTTGTACCCTCATCTCCTATTTTTCCCTGAATCTGTTTACTTTTTAATCCTGCTAAGTGAGGCTTACCTCTTATCTTGGGGACAATGGGGTTCATTTCCACCAGATCTGTATGATCTTCATGATGTTTCTCCCTTTATATTAATAGTGTTGTACAGTGGTGGTTGAGTATACTGGAGCTTTAAGAGAACAATTTTGTACAGAACAAAACCTAAGCTATTCATTACCCAGCCTTGGGCTCAGCCCAACGTGCCATTACCTGGTACAAAAGAGGAGTTACAGCATATGACAACATATTACAACCAGGAAAAAGAAAATTTCCCTACTTATTTTTCCCCCTTCGATCAGGGCTGGAAAGTCTTAAGGAATTTGCCTGATTTCCCTGCCTGCTGGTTATGCCCAGCTGTCTGAGGTGGACATGTGGTGACTTTGGCTGACCACAGAAAGGCTCTTTACAAGGCAGTGGCCATTTTTCTTTTCTCCAGCAATATCCTACCAACCAAATATTCCTCTCTTTTTATTATTATCTTGAAAAAGAATAACCTATTCTGTCCTTGTATTGAAAGATGTAATTCTGTTACTTAACCCTCTGTTACACTAGACTTTCATTCAGGTGCTTGTGCCTGCACTCACCTGTGGTAACATTTTCTGTTGAGGTCCACACCAGCTAAAAAACATCAGCCACCACACTGTGGTGACACCTCAGCTGTTTCCTGTATATTCAGGGCCTATTAAAGAGTTCCTGTCTGCAGGCATTAGCCAGCAAAGTTGGGGCTAGATATTAACATTTTTAAAGCAAGGACCATTAGCATCATTCTGTGCCATTGCAGTCTCTCCACACTGTGTCTGGTGTGGCCAAAGCTTCCTCCTCTTCCTTCAGTGTCAAATATATGCGGTGATGCTCTATATAGGACATCAAAGGTGTTTCTTTAGGTTTCAGCATTTCAGAATAAACAGTCCAAGGAACTCTTTACTTCTACTTGGACACAGTAAGTTTTGAAGGATAAATTTCTTCTGTTCAAATGAACATGTAACAGAAATGCCTGAGACATTCAAGGTAGAGCAGATTTGAGAACAAGCCAAGATGCGACATAAGACTGCCAGACTGGGCTGAATACTAGCTCATGCTCATGTCATATCCTGCTTATACATCTGGTCATGCAGCAGTCATTCCTCTTGGATCAGCTCTGTGGTGGGCAGATATGCTCAATGCATACACCTTTTGCCATTAGCTCTTTTTGTATTTTCTTCCTACACTGGATCATCTCATCCACTGTATTCTAAAGATTGAGTAAGCAAATATCAGTTAGAAAAAAGGTATTAAACAATGGACAAAACAGTGACCCACACTACCTTACCATTAGTTGCTGACATTAGCTACCCTATGCACACACAGTTTTTGCTTGTCTCACTTGGTAGCATATTCACAGAACTGTTCCTCTGTGTTTCGTTTTTGTGTAGGTTCTTCTATTGAAGGTATCTAACAGAGCACTCACAAATGTGCTAAGCTTATCTTTACAGTTTCTTTCATACAAATGTAATTACATACAGAAGATATGAGCGTTACATGAAGGTGAGAAAAAAATAAAAATGCAAATATGACTGCATACAAAACCAATATATAAATACCTGCTTCTATCCTCATACATAGTATTTTCCTTCTCACAAAAGTCACTTTATCTGTGAAAAACAGACTGCCAACATTGCCATCAGACTTGAAGATATATGTGGAATCCCATTTGAAGACTTTCCTTACTGATTTCAATTAGAAAGGCTGGCTCTGTGTCTTCCCTGGAAAGCCAAGGCAGATTTGTTAGCAAGACCCTGGGAGTTGCTACTGTGATTAGGAAGTGGCAAATCCTCACCCAGATGCAGCTGAGAGGATTGACACGAATTCTGAGGGTGTTTTCACTGCAGTTTATCATGAGGAGATGAAATTAGGCATGGCTTGTTGCTGGAGGCTTTTAGGTCTATCCTGAAGTACGTTACTATATCTCTAAGGTAAACCCTTAGCCCTGCTGCAACAAGGAACATTTTGGCACTGACTGCAGTGGAACCAGAACATTGTTTCTTTGCTGTTTATGACATTCCACAGTAATTTTACCTTTCCTTAGATGTCAGTGAACAGATGAACTCTTCAATAGCAGAGGTAAAATGGAACATTTTTATCTGAACTATACTTCCTGGAGGCACAAGTAAGTTGGATACTTGTTATTATCATCAGGTTTCTTAGAAGGAAAAGAGCACTGAGCAAGTCATTGACTCTGTGACAAAATGAATGCTTTTAAAAATTGTTTTTTACATAGAAAATTAGATCTTGTTTTGCCTTTGTGTTATATTTTTAGTTTATAATAAGAATCAAGCTTCCAAGCAAGTTACATTCAGCTAGCAAAAATAGGCTCTTCCTTTCTTTCCTCTTTCTTTGGAAAATGTCTGTAACAAACAACTTAACTCTGTCTGAATAGCTTACAAGTTGGAGTTTACTGTCTAGAAAGAGATTTCTGGGAAGAGCCCGAACTCGCCTCTAAAATGCTGTCTAAATAAACAGCTTTTCAGAGAAAAACTGAACTGGCTGCAACTCTTTTGATCATCTGTAGAAAGTGTAAGCAGCTGAAATCATTCTGATGGATTCTTTTAACATGCACAGGTAGTTCCAAAATGCTGATTGCTTCCCACACTTTAAAAAATACAGTACTTGCCTTGAGAAACCAACTGACTGAAAGAAAAGATTTTAGTCTAGAGCTTGTGCTGGGCTCCCAGGAAAGATATGTTGACAAGCGAGAGCTAATAACTAAGATGAATTTCTCATCAAAACTTCCATTCTGTTTTGTCTTTTTGATACTGCCAAGTACCAAGGTTTGGTTGTGTCAGTCAAGCTGCCAAATGCCCCCAAGATATTTGGTAATAATTTGACATAGTACATGCTGACATCTTTGTGAATCTTATTTTGCACATGCTTTTGGTTCTTAGTGAACAACAACATATGAAAACTCCCATCACGACAGATGTACTTACTTGAATGTACTTAAGCAAAAGTAGTAAAGTGTGTTTTTAAACAAATCTCCTGAGGGTTACAACTATTAGCTTTTACATACAATTTACATAGATTTCAATCAGAGCACAGAATAAGACTCGTATCAGTAGGGTTAAAGATTGTTAGTATTGCAAAGGATTTATTTCATTAAAGCCCTGATTGATGTGCAGTTGCTTCATCCACAAATCCTAAAACAGTGGGATTCTGATCTCCTCTCCCAAGTCTGAAGCTGCTGCCTCTGTTTGTATTAACATACTTGTGTAGCATGCTGTAATGCTGCTCTTTCGAATTGAAAGCATACAAGGATGAAATCTTCCACCAGTCTTCGTTGCTGGGAGTCTGAAATGGTGCTGGGTCAGTGGCTTCAAAAAAGCAATTCACATTTCTTTCTGACAGCTTGCTTGCATGCTCTTTAGCGTTGGCCTCAAAGAGCTCGCATTCTTTTTTTGAGTAGGTTTTCCAGAACTTGAGCTGAAGATAGCTAACTGGGGAGCAGCAGCGACTGACACACTTCACAATCAGTGCCACAGTCATGATGGTAATAATCAGGAACCATCCTATCAGCTGGGAAAACAGATAGATGGGTTAATGGTGGTTTTGCACGGTCATATGTAGGCATATAGAACTTAACATTGAAGCAGACATGCAAACTGTCAGCAAAACCATCCTGGAGTGCATGTAACAGCCTGCTTGCTGAGGAAAGAGGGGATCTCATGCACACAGTTCAAAAGATTGTGCACCCCTGAGGATAAATATCAAAAAAAGAGAAGGTGAAGTTCTTTCCTCATTTATATCCAGTTTTCTTAAGTTTAAAAGCAAGATACTGATCAGCAGTTTCTGCAGTTGTAGTCAGATTTACAGTATAGAGGGTGCAGAATCACTGTTCATTTCTGGTGCTGTGAACTACACCCGCTGACTGTGTTTTATCTGCTCTTGGAAAGTAACTGCTCTCTCTCATATCTGAGCCTATGAAAAATAGCCTTGTGTCCTTGTGTGCTTGTATGCAGGACATGGATTTGACTACCAAATATAGGAATTCATTCTTGTTTCATGCATGATTTCAACATCCCTAGGTAAGTCTCAGAGGCCTCACCTAAAGCAGGTGTCCTAGAAGATGCTGATCCCTCCAGTACCCACTGGTACTTAGCTGGAAGCTCCAGGCATCCCCTTTCACCTCAGGCTTTTTTTTTTTTTCAAATGAAAAACATTAAATGCTAAAGAAAAATGAGTTGTGCTCTTGTTTGTACTTAATTTTATTGCAAGTAGATCAGATATTAATAGTATTGACATACTATTCTACGGTCACTAATAAAAATGGTGTCAAACATTTTTCTGGGTTTTTTTGACTGGTTTCTTTTATATTTCATTGCAGCACCAGTTACAGTCAGTCTTCTTTGATTTTGCTGCTTTCTGAATTCCATTGTATAGAGTTTGCCGCTTTTCTGACTTTTTTTTTTTTTTTTTTGGAGGAGCATGCTAAATATGGTAATTTAAACATTTTTATTGTTCTGTTGGTTTTTTTAATGTAAACATTTTGATTGTTCTAATAAGCTTTTGTACTGAACAGGAACTTGGAAAAATTCAAATACTTAGAATCTCTTATTAACTTAAATCGAGGAACTAGCCTTAATGTTTTCATGAGAAAAAATGACCAAACCTGATTTTTCTACTAGATAATGACCAAACAAACCTAGAAATTAGGCTGGAGTGCTGCCACAATCTGAGAGTTTCATTTCACTTCAAACAATTCCACCCAGAAGTGCTAATTTTTTGATCATCCAGTTTGCCTTCAGCACAAGAATACTTTAACAGGATAAATACCTGTTTTAACTATTCTAGGAAATCATTAATATGTCCAAGCATTAAAATTTGTAGTCAAGCAGTCATTTGTTTCACACGTCAGTTCTCTTTTTCAAGGAGACATCAGCTTCCTCTTTATTTATGACTTGAGCTTCCCCTCAGCTAACGAATGCTCACAGAAGTTTGAGGTATTTAGAGAAGTGTAAAAAGAGAAGAGCTGGCATCATGCCTAAGTTAAGTGAGAAGAAAACTTGCTGTGCAAAGTTCTGGTGTCTAGACTGGTTGCCTGACCAGCTTTGAAAGAGGTTTTGTAAACAGCAGTGCCAAACAATTGCCATGCAAACATCCAAACCCAATAAATAGCACAAATACACACTTATAACTCTTACGGTAGTGTTTTTTTGTGAATGAAATTTTGCTAATTGTGTACCTTTAATAATTATACAGTGTGAGAGAGGGCGACTGGGTACACCATACACTGAGATGCCGGGGAAGAAGCCCATAGGATGAAGAGCAGAGTGGCAAGGCTTTACCTGGGACTGTGCCTGAAGGCTGAGGAATTCACTCGATATCTTCTCCGACAGCTTCTCATCACAGGGTATTTTGACCAGCATGTCGTGGCACTCTGCTCCTTTATCTTTACACACGAGGTTCTTTATCAGGCTGCTCTCACTGGCCATGCACTCATAGAACCTGGCTCTGAGCAGGGCCACTGCGAGCCAGGTGAGTGGGGCCACCACAGCTCTGGCTGTCACCTGTAGCAGCACGCAGAAGCAGCCAGCACAGGCTCCCCAGGGGCAGCAGCTGCAGCTCTTCTCCAGAGTGCAGATGCCAGTCAGCAGGCGCCACATCCTGGGGTTCACCATGTAGCCGAGCAGGAAGAGGATGAAGGCAGGCACTATGAGGAAGACAGAGCCATACAGCATGTTCGTAGAATTGCAGGGACACTTGAACACCACAGCCGAGAAGATGCACTCAATAGCAGCTGTCAGCAGGGACACAATGCTGTAACCCAGAATGGTCTGGTGGCGGATGCAGAAATCCAGCGCCTTTCGTAAGGTGTCCATTTTCTGCCTTTCCTTATTCTGAGGAGAGTGAAATGTCGGTCAGAAAAGGGAAAGAGAAAGCCATCCTGAAGCCAACCTCAGTTTAGAGAAGCTTGCAGAGCTTTCACTTTCTGTTGGCAATGATGAGGCAGTGGTGCAGAGTGAGGCATGAAGCAGCTCTTAGAGGAAACAGAAAAGGCTCACTGCACAGTCAAGGTCATGAAGTTCAACAAACTGAAGTGCAAGGTCCTACACCTGGTTTGAGGCAATCCCAGGCACAGCTACAGGTCCTTTCCAACCCTAACCATTCCATGATTCCATGATTCTAAGTGGACACCAAAGTGGACGGGGGGGGGGGGGGGGG